>KZ826022.1:0-30455 GCA_003184645.1 Aspergillus ellipticus CBS 707.79
CTAAACCCTAAACCCTAAACCCTAAACCCTAAACCCTAAACCCTAAACCCTAAACCCTAAACCCTAAACCCTAAACCCTAAACCCTAAACCCTAATATTACGGTTTATAGTTATTTACCAGGCTTCTATATTAAAATTAAGAGTAATTCTCTAAAAATAAAAGACTCCAGTATAGAGTGGATTAACCTGACTGTTATACCTTAACCTTAACCTGGCGGTCAGGTTTAGGTATAAAATCAGATTAACCGTCAGGTAGAACGGTTAACCGCGGTTAACTGTTATACCTGCACTAGTTCTAAAAAGGCTAGTTAAGGCATAAATTAGGCAAAAATAGGCAGAACTTCGGCCAAAATCAGGCAGCAGTATTTTACCCTATTTTACCGCCTTCTAAAATAGGCTTAGTTGCCGAGAAATTGGACCCGCCGGTTAACCGCAGGTTAAGCCAGTCAGGAATATATATATTTTTATACCTGACCATAACCTGCAGTCAGGTTTAAAAATCTTAATTAACCTGACCTGACCTGGCTGTTAGCCACTCTACTCCAGTAATATAAAATAGATTTTCTAGATTTTAGAAAATCCGGAAATAATTATAAAAAAATTAATAAGAAGCTGTAAAAAAATAATAAGAATATCATAATAAGTACTGGAAACTATTCTTTTTTAAAAAAAGAAATTTAGTAAAACTATTAATCTAGAACCTATAGTTTAAAGAATTAAGAAAACTAGTTCTAAAGTTTATTGAACTCTTCTAAATTTTTAAATTTATTAAATCCCAGATATATTAATTATATTTATTTAATAAATATAAATAAATTTATAATATTTTCTATATTTTTCTTCTAGAATTATAAAATACAGATAAAAATAATAAAAAAATATTACTAATATCTGATCTTAATAATAAGAATAAATAGAAAATTAAAAAAGTTAAGAATTATTAATACTATAATAAGCAGGACTACTATTTAATTAAGTAGAAATACTAGCCAAGTAAATATAATTAGTAGATTCTAAATAAAAATATAGTAAATATATAAAAATATATTAGAGACTATTAAAAGAAGTACTAGAAATTATAAAAACTAATAAAATTATTAAAAACTACTGCTGAATAGCTGCTGATATTAGTCTTATATTTAATAAATAAACTAAAGTAATTATTAATCTTTATTATTATAAATTAAATATATTAAAAATTATATTGATTTATTCTGTTATAAGATAACAGGAGATTTTTATATATATCTAACCAGTATTATCCTTACTGATATCTAAATATAAATAGAGATTATAATCTCTTTAAATATTAGGAATATAAACAGAAAAGGCCTGGATAAGACTAGTAATCTGAGAATTTATAATAAAATTATTAAAATTACTTCTATCTTCTGAGGCAGAATCCTCAGTAATATTAAAATACTGTTTATTAGTTATATTAATAATAATCTCTAGATAATACTTTAATACTAAGACTTAATTAATATATCCGGTATTTTCTAGTAATAAATATAATAATAAAGTATAATTATATTTGAAATACTCAGCCAGAATAGTATCTTCGTTAAGCAGATTAAATAGATTAAATAGATTAAGTAGATAAACTAAATCTAAAGAATATTACTATACTGTAATTAAAAATATATTATATTTTATATATTATCTATATAATAGAGATATATATATTATTAATTAATCTGCAGTTATTAATCTATCTGCTATATCTAATATTTCTGACTGGTAGGTATAAATAGTTAAAGTAATAGATATATTTTAATCTGACTATAACTGTTATCTAGATCTTGTTAAATGTATCTAAAATTTTGAAAATAAAATATTAAATAGTATATTTATAATATACTTAAGTTTTAACTTTTTATTTTATCTAAATCTATTTATAATTTATTTATACTAAGATGTTTTTTATTTAATAGTTTATAAAATCTTATTTATAGTCTAGTAGACTGTAAATACTCTTATAGAATAAATTAGTTTAATATTTTAAAACTATATTATTAAAAACAATAGATTAGTTTCATATTTATATTTTATATTATTAAAAAAACAGATTAATTTTAAAATTATATTAATAAAAAAAAATAGATTAATTTAATAATTTTTAAACTATCTTATTTTAGAAGAGGCTAGTTTTAAACCGCCTTAACAGATTGGTTTAAAAATATCTAAACTGAACTGTACCTATCTAATACTTATAACAGAGCTTTATAGTAACAGGTGTATGGGCCTAGCCCTAATTCCCTGATTGAACCCTTGAATGATATGGCTTTGGAGATCCGGCTAGAGTTTACTAATACCTGCATTGTTTGGGACATTCTTCTCAGCCTTACTGGCAGATGTGGCGGGGGCAATAGTGAGGTCTGAAAAATCCGAGAAGAAAGAAGTATTCGTATAAGAAGTCAGACTGCCCGAACCGGTCAGAATATTGACTTCGCATGTACGGCTAAGCGCGCATTCGCAGTCATCGGCGGTTGATAAATCCGGGGTGTCAAAAAGTCGACTATTATAGTCTCTAATAACTGTATTGATATCCTTCTAAATATTGCCTTCGAAGATTCCCTTAGCACTGGTATTTCCACCTTCGAGCGCATGGCCGTTGTTCAAATACCAAATATTATTCACGGTATGAAGGAGGGTACTGGAACTCAGAGCAGGGCTGCGGCCGGAGGTTTTATAGATGTAATTGTTTTGCAGAGTGATCTGGTCATCAAACCCCTCTATCTTGAATATCCAGTATGTATACCTATCGCACCCTGTCGAGTAAGGCGTATCTCCATCAATATAGTTGTTCGAGAGGGTTACTCGAGTGTTGGTCTGGAATCCGAATATGTGGTGTTGTCTTCCAGTTCGAGCCGTCTACTATACTTGTTAGCAATAATACTTTCTCATGTAGAATTAGATTAGGCAGGTTCATACCGTAATATGATCAATCTAAATCAGGTCTGACCCGTCGAAATAAATCGCATCACCGTCCCAAATATACTCCGGATTCAAGTCAGACACCTGGATATTTTGTATGATGATGTTTGAGGCGCCGTTGGTGAAACTCAACCCTTTACCTTTGATGACTCCGCTCTCTCCGACGCTGATAATGGTTTTGTTTGACGCGACCTCTAGGGCTTTCAGCGCAGCAGTGTACCAGGTCGCGGTTATTAAGAGACTGCTCCTGCAGTTGTCTTAGATAATCTTCTGGCAGGCGTCTCCAGTGCCCCAGGAGGCACAAACTGTTCCAGTAGTTGTTCCTTCCAAGTTGGTAAAATCGTATTCTTTGGATAAAAAGATGACTCGGAGGGTATTATCAGCGAGCTATTTCTTCAACTTATTAATATTACTTGTATACTGCGGTTCCGAACTGCCTCCGCCCGTCACCCCAGCAGCAAAGCCTTCAGCCTGTCCAGAGACTGATACAGCTTCCCCGAGGGTGACTAGTGACCAAAGAATACCGATACGTATCAAAGGGAGCTTTATATTGACTAAAGGTGAAATGAAATATGAGATCAAAATCGGATTTCAGTGTTTTTTTTTAACTTTTGATTAGAGAAGTTGCAAGCCGTGAGTAATATAATCAGGAACCTTATAAATCATTTCTCGCCGCAACTGAACTATAATTAGAATAGAAATAAACGCCTGCAGTAAGATTGTAGGGGCTTGCCTCCGCTTTTAACATCGCAAGTTAATTGATTGGTACCTTGTCGGTAACAGCTGACAGGTCCCTAGTATTCTTGGTAGGCCTAAAATACAAAATCTGGAGGCTTACTTCCGCTTACCAACAGGGTCTAGGCTACGTTAGCTGATCGGGGCCCTGTATCTCGGTTATTTGGACTGCTGAGAGAATCTTCCGCGTTTCAGTATGCAATATGCGGATGTCAAGGCTCCGCCGTTCTGTATTGCTGGTCTGTATTGATGTCCCTAGGGAGGCTCTTTCTGGAGTTCACACTGGCATCTTGTGCTGCTTCGAGGTTGTTCTCGGGGTTATCTTCATGATGACTCTATCTCTGGGTGCGTTTCTACAGGAGCGAACCACACTATTGACAAAAGACTAGCGTTGGGCTCGGAGCGCGTATCTTTTATATAGGAGGTTGACCAGATCCTGACAATGTTGACATGGTCTGCAGCCCATGCAGTGGTAATTTACAATAGCAATTAAGTGGTTGATATATCCACGCACGCGCATTTTATTGTGTTTTTGTATAGTAAGTCGGTTAAACTGGCGATGTAACCACCTAGTATCGGCACATTCAACCGCCTCATATGGGGTATATCTCTACAATCTGCCCTGGACGCATGCTTCTTCCCTCGAGTCAATCCATCCTTTAGATCTTGAATGTACATTGCCATGTCCCATCGCCGCTGTGAACAGAAGGGAAATGGGAGCAGGCCTTTGGTTTCTCTCATTCTCGAGGATTCTCGTACGGACTAGCACCCCTTGGACTAATGGGAACGTATGTTGAGATGAGTGAGGCAATCGCGAAGTAAAGACCGGTCGATCAAGTCTTCAGGGGTTTCAGTGGGTCTAACCATCTGTTTCTACAGGGTGTGTAAGCTCTTACTAGTAGTAAAAGCGCCTACCCGGTTTTTAAAAACAAAAAAAGATGACCAGACTGGGGCTCGATCCCAGGACCTTATCGGTGTTAACGATACGTGATGAACCAACTACACTATCCGGCCAAGAAAGATGGGACGCCTCTGGGACTCGAACCCAGGCGGGCGAACCCACAGGCTGGCTAGATCAGCGGACTGATGAATAGCAGGCCTGCCTTAACCACTCGGCCAAACTGTCTTGCTTGATAGAAGGTGGCGGGTTATCATTTCTTATAACTCGCTGCCCAACCCTCGGGACCACCCTTTAAAAGGTTTCGTGGCTGCGACAACATCCACCCGAGAGAATATTTTCGGCCTGGCCGCATGATGGCCCTATCTGACCACATACCCTAGAGGGAAATATTTCACATATTTCTTCATTGAACGGTTCTGGTAATACGGGTTGTAGAATGAGTCACGGGCTATACAGACCTGCCTTGTCGTTCTACCTTTAATTTGATGCTAGTGGCACTAGAGAAGCGACGGATCTGGACTCCGTCCAGTCGGAGAGTTCCTCGGTTCGTTGTGCAATTTGTACTGGTATCGAGTTCTTTTGTGGATAGCATTCTGTTTCTTGTAATGAACTCACAATAGATTCGGTGAAGATGTTCCAAGAACCAGGTTAGAAGTGTAGGATTGTTGTTACTAAAACTAACTGCGGGTTGACGAGGTTATATATTCTGCCGCGCCACATTTACGTACTAGCTGTCCACCTGGGTTATTGGACTTAAGCCTATGCCGCACCGTCACTCTGATTTTCTGCCTGCAGCCTTTTCTGATGCTCTGGAGTTCACCCCCGTGCAATAAAACCCCCACTCCATAACATCCGGGAGGATACTTAGTGCCCTGCCGGCCGTCGTGTGCTTTCGACGCTGGTCGCCCACGCAAACCCCGAGCCGGGTTCGCGATCTGGGGCGGGAGGGGATGGGGGTCATGGCGGACGAGTATTTGTGTATTGCCAGGAGCAGAACCTCAAGGTGCCAGTAAAGAAGGAATCTGGTTTCTAGTCTCCATCCTCCATAGACAACGGCTGTAGGGTTAATAGTATGGGAAGTACCTTACTGTATAGTGTGCCAGCGTTGGCGGATGTGGGGGTGACCATACCGGACCGCTCCGTACCACCTTCACACTCACAACCTCCCATTCCTTTCCTCTCCTCTCCTCCATCTATCCCCGCTCCGCACACTCCCATCCCATCCCCAATCCCATCCCCATCTTCTTGCTGGATATGCATGGCGCCTCACCATGGCCCCCCGCCGCCGCACCCTCGCCGCCTGTCTGTTCTGTCGCGAGAAAAAGGTGATTCGTCCCGACTGCCCCGCGTTGAATGCCGTCCGGACCGCTGACTCCCCTCGGCAGCTGAAATGCGACGCCATCGAGCCGACGTGCGGGAACTGCGCCGCCAAGGGCCGGGTCTGCCAGCCCAGCGCCGTGCAGCCCAAGCCACGCCCCACGAACCATCGCATCGCCCAGCTGGAGCACGCCAACCACGCCCTCCGCCAGCAATGCGCCCAGTTGCGCACTCATCGCATGAGCAGCCCGTCCGCCCCGATGCCTGCGGAGGCTGCTCCTGCTCCTGCTCCGGCCCACCCGGAGGCCCGCGACCACGACACCAGCCGCAAACCGTCGCCGTATCACGGGCCCACCAGCACCGCCTACGATGATGATGATGATGATGATGATGATGATGATGATGCCCTCGGGCTCCTGCCCCCGGACGCACCCGTCTCGGACGGCCCCCTCGGCGAGGAGTGCGCCCGCCAGGCTCTGTTTGCGGCCGCTGCTCGACAGAGTAAGTGGATTAGCCGGAAACCCTGCTGCGGCTGTGGAAGTCCCTGACAGAACCAGGACAGCTCGAACGCCTTAACCTGGCCGCGGGCCGGCTGGACTTCGACGGCGTGGACCCGGCCATCGGGATGCGTCTGCTGGCCATCTACTGGAGCCGCCAGCTGTACACGGCCCAGATCATCTACCGGCCCGCCTTCATGCGCGACATGGCCTGCGGGGGCCCCTACTTCTCGCGCCTGCTGCTCAACGCCATCCTGTTCGTCGTCTCCAAGCACGACCCGCGCCCCGAGCTGTGCTCCGACCCGGCCGACATCACCACCGCCGGCTGGCAGTTCCGCCAGCGCTTCACCGAGCTGTTGCGCTTCCAGTTCGACCGCAGCGAGATCACCACCCTGCAGGCCCTGCTGATCATGTCCAACGCCCTGTTCTCGCGCTGCGACGAACGCAGTCGCTCGTGGCTGTACGCGGGCAACTCCCTCAACATGCTCATCGACCTGGGCCTGCACGTCCTGCCCTCCGGCCTCACCCGCATGACCGCCGAGGAGCTCGAGATCCGGAAGCGCGTGCTCTGGGGCGCCTATCGTAAGTGATCCCCTCCCTGCTGTTCCGGTGGGTGAGACGATGATGGAGGGCTAAACGTGCCGCGACCCCAGTCATCGACAAGATCCAGTGCCTCTTCCAGGGGCGACACCCGCTGCTGCGCCAGGTCGACTTCAACACGCCCCTGAGCTTCTGGGACGAATACGACGAGCTGGAGGAATTCCAGGGCATCACCTACACCCCGACCGAGGCCCGCCGGGGCGTCCCCGCCCTCAACGTGACGCTGCTCACCAAACTGTGCGAGCTGGCCCGCGTCATCGAGCGCATCGTGGGCGAGCTGTACTCGGTCTCCACGCGCGACCGGCCGGGGGCCTCCCGCCAGACGGTGGTCGACCGCATCAACGCCGACCTGACGCGATGGCGCCGGGCCCTGCCCCCGGCCGTCGACTATCTCGCCGCGGCCCCCCGCCAGCCCACGCTCACGCCCACGCCCACGCCCCTGCCGCAGTCCTGCTGCTTATTGTACGTCCAGGTCCCCGGTTCTCCTTGTGTGTGACCCGTCCCTGAAATCGTGCTGACCCCGTGATTCCGCCGCCACAGGGCTCTCTACAATGTCTTGGTCATTCTCTCCAATCCCCCGTCCATCACCGACCCCCAGGGCGGCCCGAATCAAGCCCGCCCGGCGCATGAATGCGTGGCCGCCTGTACGGGGGCCGCGAACCAGATCGCGCAGATCCTGCGGGACTACTGCCAGCACTACGCCATCTCCAGCGCCCCCTACATGCTCTCCTACGCCACCTACATCGCCGCCACCATCCACGCCCACATCGCGGCCCAGAAGGGTCCCGAGTCCAGTGCTTTCCAGTCGTTGGTCTTCTGTCGCCGCATTCTGACGGAGCACACCCGCCTGTACGCTGCCGCCGGCAAAGCCCGTGCGAATCTCGACAAACTCCTCGGTCGGCTTCGAGTCAGCATCCCGGACGAGCCGCTCCGCGTCCTTCCCGTCGACGGCAGTGTTCTCGCGTCCGAGGGTGCCGTGCGGCCAGACCTCGACACGGGGGTCCCCATCGACCCGCTGGACGCGATCGATCCGGCCCTGGGACTGACCGGCTTGCCCGGACTGGACCGGGATCTGTCGGATCTCGACATCGCAGCCATCGCCGAGGGGTTCCTGGTGGATGGCGACCTGCACGATTGGATGCAGACCTTGTCCGGGGTGTGCCAGTGACCATGCCCGGTTTATCGACACTTAGATCCTAAACCCCATCGTCCTTACTTCTTCATACCCTACGGGATACTGCACCGAGTCCAAATTCTTTTGCTCTATCTAACTACCGTATGGCCCGCGGGACCCCGGCGTGGATGCACCGGTCCCCGCCACGGTGGCCAGCTCGCGCGTCAACGAGGCCGACAGCGCCCCGACGTCTGTCTGCACATTGACCAGGTCAAAGCCCATCTCCGCATAGTGCTTCGCCTGCGCCCCGTCGCCACAGTAGATGCCCGCTTTTTGGCCCGCCGCATGCGCCGCCCGCAGCACCTTCTCAATCGCCTCTTCCAACACCGCATCGATCACCCCGTTCAGGACCGGGTGGCCGATGCTGTTCCCCAGGTCAAAGGGGCCCACGAACAACAAATCCAGTCCGTCCACTGCCGCGATGGCGTCCGCCGCGTCCAACGCCTCCCGGGTCTCGATCGGCACCGCCAGCAGAAGGGTGGCGTTGGCCTGTGCGAGGTACTGCGAGGCCGTCAGGCCCACGGCAAACCGGTCCATCGCAAAGGGCGACCCGAACCCCCGACGCCCCTGCGGCGGGAACCGGGAGGCCGCCACGGTTAGTGATGACATAGCAGTCTTGGACTCTGTCTCTGTACGCACGTTTGATCATCCAGCTCTGAAAATCGGGGACGCGAACAATCGGGCTGACTCCGTACCCGGCGACGGCAGCCACGGACTCGTGCATGGCGGCATCTACATGGGAGTTAACTGATCGTGTCATTCACAGCTTCACGGCGAGGACCCTACCATCGATGTTGCCATGCTCGCAGTCCACCAGAACCCAGTCGTAGCCCGCGCGGGCGAGGATGCGGGCCAGATTGCTCCCGGGCAGCAACTGCCATACCCCCAGGGCCACCCGCTTCCCTTCGGCGAGGGCCGTCTTCACGCGGCTGGTTCCGTCCATGGTCGTTGCAGGTGGTCTGCTGAGCATTATACACGGAGGGTGGGAGATGTCAATGAGAGGTGGGAAATCATCGCAAAAAAATCCCCCAATCGAGGACTATATGAAGGCCTGGGATGATTGCATGACGTCGGCCGGCTGCTTCCCTCCCGACCGGATGGTGATTATCCGAGCACAGCGACATCCGATTGGCGCCTCCCGCAGGCCACGGACCGGTTCCCCATGGGCACGGGGGAATCCCCCCAATCGGATGGCTTCGAATTCTCGTCGCGTGCCTCGTTCCGGCCAGGGCCATGGGGAGGGGGGGGGCAGCTGCAGGGCCTGCGGGGCTATCCGCGTCCTTAAGAGGGGGCAGGCCTCGCCCCACGAGCTCCCCCAGGTGTCTTTGATCCTGTCATCCCAGAATTCAGTACCACCGTGCTGCCACCATGCCGTGTGGATCCTCCGAGGCCTGCCAGGGCTGCTCCTGTGCAACCCCCGCGGCGCAACCGCCCACCGTCAACATCGAGGATTGCCTCAAAGAACTCGAACTGCTCCGCAAGCGCAATTGCGAACTGGAGAAAACGCTGCAGGGCCAGGCTGATCCCATCGTCGTCGCTGCTCCCCCCCGCCCGCTGCGCTCGTCCAAATGGTTCAACTGCCGTGAGGATCCCGGCATGACGGCCATCTACATGGAGCGCTACCTCAACTTCGGCATCACCCGCGAGGAGCTGATGGCCGGCAAACCCATCATCGGCCTTGCCCAGTCCGGGTCCGACCTGGCCCCCTGCAATCGACACCACCTGGAACTGGCCAAGCGGGTGCGTGAAGGCATTCGCACCGCGGGGGGCATCGCCATCGAGTTCCCCACCCACCCCATCCAGGAGACCTCGCGCCGACCGACCGCCACGCTGGATCGCAATCTTGCGTATCTCGGCTTGGTCGAGATCATGACGGGGTATTTCCTGGACGGAGTCGTTCTCCTCACCGGATGCGACAAGACGACACCCGCGTGTCTCATGGCCGCCGCCACAGTGGTAGGTCTCCTGCGGCCGTCTGCTAGGTCCTTCGCCCAACCTTGTCTGACACAGAATAGAACATTCCCGCAGTCTGTATGAATGTGGGACCGATGTTGAACGGGTATTCCCGAACCCAGCTCACCGGATCGGGGTCCGTGTTGTGGAAGGGACGCGAGATGTACGCGTCGGGGGACATCGACGAGCACGAGTTCATGGACTACATCGCGCGCGGGTGTGTGTACCGATCCGGACCCTGCGCTAGTACTGACTATATCACTGCAGAACACCCTCGGTCGGGCATTGCAATACCATGGGCACTGCATCAACGATGAACGCGCTGGCCGAGGCCCTGGGCATGGCCCTCCCGGGCTCGGCTGCTATCCCCGCCCCGTACCGGGAGCGCGGCCAATGCGCTTACGAGACGGGCCTGCGCATCGTTGAGATGGTGACGGCCGATCGCAAGCCCAGCGACCTGATGACCCGCGAGGCCTTTGAGAATGCCATTGTCGTCAATGCCGCGATTGGCGGCAGCACCAACGCCCCGATCCACATCAACGCCATCGCCCAGCACGTGGGCGTCGAGGTGACCATGGATGACTGGGATCGCATCGGGTCCGAGATCCCCCTCCTGCTGAACATGCAACCCTCGGGCGAGTATCTGGGCGAGGAGTACCATCGGGCGGGCGGCCTCCCCGCGATCCTGGCCGAGTTGCTGGACGCCGGCAAGATTCACGGCAACGCCCGGACGTGCAACGGACAGACCCTGGCCGACAACATCCGGAACAGGCACTCGTGGGACCGCCGAGTCATTCGCCCCTACCACGACCCGCTGCTGGCCCAGGCGGGCTTCATCCATCTCTCCGGCTCGCTCTTTGACTCGGCCATCATGAAGATCTGCGCCATCTCGCCCGCCTTCCGAAAGCGATACCTCTCCGACCCCCAGGACCCCGAGGCTTTCGAGGGCCCGGTGACGGTCTTTGACGGACCCGAGGATTACCACCGGCGCCTGGAGCACGCCGATCGGATCGATGACCGCACCATCCTGGTGATGCGTGGGGTCGGGCCGCGCGGGTACCCGGGGGCCGCGGAGGTGGTCAACATGCACCCGCCCAGCCGGCTGTTGAAGCAGGGCATCGACGCGTTATTCTGCATTGGGGACGGGCGCCAGTCCGGCACCTCGGGCTGTCCCTCCATCTTGAATGCGAGCCCGGAAGCGGCCGTGGGCGGCAACCTGGCCATCTTGCAAGACGGGGATCGCCTGCGCATCGACCTGCGGAAGCGGCGCGTCGACATGCTCCTGAGTGCCGAAGAGGTGCTCCGTCGTCGCCAGGAACTGGAAGCCAAGGGGGGATTCCAGATCGTGCCCAGCGGCACGCCGTGGCAGGAGATCTTCCGGCAGGAGACGGACCAGCTGGGGAACGGGATGGTGTTGCGCAAGGCCGTCAAGTACCAGCAGCTGGCGCAGCGAGGGGATGGGCCGCGGCACAACCATTAATTGCAATCCAACGCTGCTCTCTGCATGATGACGACTGTAGATTTATCCGGGCTTTAACCATGCCATCGGGTGTAGGGCCTCCGGGAAGTCATGATCCGGAGGCCTCCGCTGCTGAGCTGCGATCATCGCATTCCCCCGCCTCGCCTCGGTCCGAGATTCTCTTTGCGTCGGGAGGGGTCGTGTTATTAGGCTGCGGCCCTGCTCTTGTCGACCGACCCGGTGCCCACCACATCATCACCATCACATACAATCATGGGCAAGCGCATCGTCGTCACGGGCGGCTCTGGGGCCGCTGGGCAGCACGTCATCGCCTACCTGCTGGATCAGGGCCACGACATCCTCAACATCGACCTCGTCCCCATCCCCGACCCCCGCCTGGCGGAGCGGGTACACACCCTCCGCGCCGACCTCTCCGACAGCGGTCAGACCTTCAACGCTCTGTGCTCCCATTTTCACCTCACCGAGCCCTTCCGGGAACCCCTACGCCAACTGCCCGATGCGGTGGTGCATCTGGCCGGGTATGCCCGCAACATGATGGTGCCCGACAACGAAACCTTCCGCGGCAACGCCCTGTCCATGTACAACATCGTCGAGGCCGCCTGTCGCCTGGGCATCCGCAAGGTCATCTTCGCCAGTTCCATCACTGTCTACGGGGTCAGCTTTGCCGAGGGCGACGTCGACTACCCGTCCTTCCCCGTCGACGAGGAGGTCGACGCCAACCCGATGGACACCTACGCCATCTCCAAGGTCTGCGGCGAGCGCATCGCCCGGGGGTTTGCCCGACGATTCGGAGTGGACATCTACGTCCTGCGCCTGGGCCGCGTCGTCGCGCCGCACGAATACGCCGAGGACATGTTCCGCTCCTACGTCCAGGAGCCCGAGCGGTGGAAGGCGCACGGCTGGTCGTATATCGACGCGCGCGACCTGGGCCAGATCTGCGATCGAGCCGTCGCCACGGACGGGCTGGGGTACCAGATCTTCAACGCCGTCAACGATACCATCACCAACAATTCTCCATCGACGGTCGAGTTCCTGAAGAGCGTGGCGCCGCAGACGCCCATCACGCGCGACATGGGCCAGGATGAAGCACCGGTCAGCAACCGGAAGGTTCGCGAGTTACTGGGGTTTAAGGAGAATCATCCCTGGAGGCGGTATTATTCTTCATAGACGGGATCGATCTGGGGTGGATCTGCGGATCGACATGTAGATATACTATTTTCGGATACTCTTCTTGACCAGTTGAATGAATCAGTTGACCGTTATGGGATGTATCCACTGGCGGCGGGGTGGACCGGCTAAATGTTTCGCGAGATCGTTTCATGTAAGCATGTAAAGTGGTCTGCTATGGCGGATTTTGTGACCGTCCAATGGTAGGTGCTTCAGTCAAGGCGAGTTGATGATAGAAATGCCTCATGTGGCCCAGGATACACCAGGGAACAGTTACAGGCCTTCCGTGAGCCATTTCCAGCCCAGGGCAGGGAACGGATGCCATGACCGGTTGTGGACTCTGCGGAGAGTCCCTCCAGATCTCTGAATTTATATTACGATTTCATTGGGATATCAAGCAAGGTGATGAATCATGGACAATAAAGAAACCTTCCAACCAATCTCTCCGGCTACTTGCAGAACACAGCCATCCGACAATCCGAATAGCTTCCTGCCACGGCAAAAAGCATCGCCGATGGCCTGGGCTCCAAAGTACGTAGCTCGCATGCCCCCCTAGGTTAGATCCACAGCCGCCGCAAGACCAACTCGATGAGGGAGTTCTTCGACCCAAAGCACTCCTCCACCCGGTGCAGTTCCGAGATCAAATCGGTCTGCATCTTCCGCACCAAGGATCGCGTGGCATCCAGCGCCCCGGCCTCCTCCATCTGCTCCAGGATACACTTTTTCACACGTGGAGCGGCAATTCGCCACTCGCCTTGTGCTGGAAGATGCCCTTGATAACGGATCGCTCCGAGTCCGGCCGGGTTCATCAGCGTGTAGATCAAGGGCAGCGAGATCTTGCCCTCGTCCAGGTCCTCGCAGAAGCCCTTCTGGTTGGTATACTCGGTGGACACCAGGTTCTGGTAGTCATCCCGGACTTGGAAGTACCGCCCGAGCTGGGTGACAAAATGGCTCGAGTCGATGTCCTGGCTGTGCGCTCATCAGTGAACTGGATTCGAAGTGCAGGAGTCCTTCAAAAGAGATACTCACCAAGGGACGGTGGACTCCGCTTCCATCAATCGAACGCACAACCTAAACATAGCACCTGTCTCTGTTCAACGAGTTTCGTTTCTAAATGAATGGGCAGGACGGCAGAGTCACTGACTATTATCAATCATCGTCATGTACTCGTCCACAGTCGGGCAATGGGTGTGATATTTCCACGACAGATCCATGGCCCGGCCGCAATGCATGTTCTGCACCTCGCCTGGGGGGCAGTGAGTAACGATGCGCGAGAGATTGCGCTGGGCAGGGAGCTTACTGATAAAGATTCCCGCTGCAGACGGGCTGTGCAACCTTTGCACCTCGGCAAAAGCGCCGACGAAGGCATAGTTGGCCGAGTTGATGGTCTGGGCCGCACCGTAGAGGGTGTGCGCACATGGCCGTCCCCGACGGAGGGCGGAGTCGTCTTCGATGTCATCGAGCCTGTGTGTTGGGTCAATCTGGCTGGCTCGTTCAGCGAGTCTCTCGGGCAACTTACATCAGGGAGGAGCGGTGAAGCAGACCGACGATCTTCTTGATTGTCGAGACGGCGTGTCGTGGAACTTGTAGCTAGAGATTTAGCGCATCAATAAATTTGTCTCGACATGTTCTTGGACTGCAGTGAGGCGACATATTGGTAGGGTGACAGCACAATCTGGATCCCATTAGCGGTTATGTCGGCCATGCCGGATTGGAATGAAAGAAAGCCCTCCTCACCTCGTTAGATGCTTGGGAAAATCCATCCCCGGTGCCATTTTGCGGCTTTGAAGGGCCCGCCGCGTGCATTCCGTTGCTGGAACCGCTGCTATGGCTACTATGGCCATTGGTGTGGTGGCCGTTGGTGTGGCTGTTGAGGGAACCGTTGGGGTGACTGTTGACTCGCTGCTCACTGCTTCGCACCGCCACCAACGGCAGGGGCTTCTTGCCGTCTCCCAACAGCTGGCCTTTCTTCACCTCGGTGGAAGAATCGTTGCTTCGGAACGATGCTCTTCTTAACTTCGGTGACCACGGGCTGCGGATCCGATGGATGCTCGGTCGTTCCCGCTGGGTCCACAAGTTGTAATATTTCGCCAACTAAGATGCACTCGGGCTGGTTCAACTCAGCCTTGGTCGGATAGCGCGCCGTGTAGACGCTCCACAACTCAGAGCCAGATGCCGTGCACTGAGCGGCTTCGAAATACCGCCGGTGTTCCTGCGACAGCGGGCCCTCCGATTTCTCCAATTCCTCGATCAGAGCGAGGTGAGTCCTTTGCTGGGCGACAGCCTCCTCACATACATTCTGCCGGGCTTCCGCCTCTGAGCACCCGTACTGCTGCATCGTAATACACACAGCACTCACGGGCAGATGGGGGGTTGTCACCTTGTTCAAAGTAGGCTTTTACCTCCTTGGGCCAGCTGCAGTAGTCGTTGCACAGGTAGCTCGAGCACAGCGCGGCATTCGTGATGGGGGCCAATCGCTCCTTTTCACTTCGGCTCAGTTGAACGCCCGGGCCGAAACTGCACATCTCCTGATACACCCTGCAATGCGGGTGAGCTGCGTCCACCGGGGCAGGGCGGTGCGTGCGGGATAGATTGCTTACTCTATGCCGGAATTACCGAGGCGGAAGGGCAAGTACTCCTCTATAGTCTTGATATCTCCTCCTTTGCCCGGTTGGCCCATGGCCTCGAGGATTCGGCTGTAGGTGGCCATGACATCGCTGGCCAAGGTCTGATCGATCTGGAGCATTTCGACCAGTAGGCCCGCCTGCAACTGCTGGGCTTTGGCAGCCATGGACGCTTTCGCGTCTTCGTCATCGACATCGGTTTTCAAGTGCCCTCGAAGTTCATCGTTGTACTTGTTGGCCTGTCCGACAAATGGTTAGCCGATAAGCGAGATACGAGCAGACATGGCTGAGAGGGCAATGGCACCTTTTGAATCCCGGCCTTGTCATAGTAGTCTAAGACGACAGTCAGTCAGCGCCAGGGGCCTATTTGCATAAGTGCACCGCAAGTTACCATCGTTGAGAAACGTGATTTCAGTAAAGCGGGTCATGATAGACCGTCGATCAGCGAGGCAGTGTGGCATACTGAGAGCCGTGACATGGGTCACCCATAGCCCGGGGATGTCGACGATGGTATGGGTGTTGATGTCGGTGTTTCTCCCGGGCATTGAAGTCGTCGATGAGCTTGGCCGCATCTGCGTTCACTAGCGCATAGTCTGGGTGGATCACCGTTGGGAAGATGGACACCATCCCCGACTTCTTGAGGATGTCGTCGGGGATGGGGACAACTTGTGGTGGCATCATTGTGTCGAGGTCCGGAAATAAATGGACAGCGAAGGGAACGAAGATGAGCAGTGTTCAACCGTTCAGGGTGCAGATGTACTGCCTATGAAGATAATGATTGCTTCGCAAAGACGCCTCTATAGGAGAAACCTCCCCACCTTTATATGCTCTCTAGACTCGTGGTCTCATTTCGTTCCCCCCGATCCCCACTGTTCTCACGATAAACACAAATACACACCTGCAGCCTAGCCTTAGCAGTAGAGGCGGAACCATGCGAGTCGATCATGGGAGGGGGAAACACATCTCTCACTGGCGGAGGAGATGGTCCACTCATTCCCGTCTCCCTCCAATACCAAGATGTTTGCCCCGAAAAAAACCCGCCGATGCTCTCCACTCATCGCCAACCGACTGGATGATTTATCCTTGCCGCCGAGGGATGTGATGGGCAGCCAATAAAACGATCAGAATCCTAAAAAAACCCTGTTTGCCCTCGGTACCTCCTCCCGCTGAGTTGTTAATCAGGCTGCGTTTAGAAAGAACCCGGCGGGTAACGCTAGCCTTCTGGCACACGTGCAAATGCTGCGTAGCTATGTAGCTACTCAAGGTATGCTTGGATGTTATGGCGCCAGATTTGATCGGACGGCACCAGAACGGACGGGGAGGAACCCGACCCGGAGCTGTACCTCGGGGGATTCAAGGTGCCTCCGGGCACGAAAGTGGCCGGCAACCCGTGGATCTGCCACCGGGATCGGGCCATCTACGGGGGCGGATGCGGAGGTATTCAACCCAGACCGGTGGCTGGGCGATCCGGAGCAGGTCAAGCTGTACGAGAAGTACAGCCTTGCCTGGGGCTATAGGTCTCGCACCTGCCTCGGCAAGCATTTCGCGATGATAATATTATACAAGGCTCCTGTGGCGGTAGGTACTGTTCTCCCCATCCTGCTGTAATCTGCCTTAGCCTGTCCGTACTGACCAGATAACGCCCGTAATAGCTTTTCATAGAGTTCGAGACGATACAGTGCAGCAAGACGCCCCAGACACCCAAGCCCCACTCCAGCTTTCACGGGCCCGGTCTATTTTAGAATGATGTCTGGGTCGACCTGCGGAAGCGTGAGCCATGGGGGCCTCTGGGGGGAGGCGAAAAGCCCGGGGTGGCAGTAGACAGCACGCCGTCGATCCAGCTTTCCGGCGAGGTGGCATAAGACCCATGTTGGACCCATATCTGAGCGATTCTCCTTTGTTCTGCTTTGCTTCCTAGCCAAGAGAGGGGGAGAAGTATTTGTTCCCATAGTAAAGGGTGAAGGGTGGGTTGCCATAGAAGAGATAGCGGACGACCTAATTGATAATGTCAAGGCAATCGAGGGTTGTGACCAATGCGTCGCGCGGCTTATCGTATCGCGACGTCGGAGCTTCCAACCCCCATCTTTGAGGCCACCCCACTTGACGGAGGTCCAGCTACTAGATACATATATGAGCCCGATGGGATCGCAATCCGGGGGGGGGAAGGCCATTCTTCCACCAACTCCTCACCTGCACGAGCAAGATGTGGCGACTGTTTGGCCGATCGTCCGATGCGGCCCCCGACAAGGCCGCGCCGCCACGCAGCCTGCCAGCCTCGTGGTATCGGTCCGAGGCGATGTACCAGCTGGAGCGGCGCGCCGTCTTCTCCAAGCGCTGGATGCTGCTGACACACACCAGTCGGTTCGCCAAGCCGGGCGACTTCCTGTCCTTCACCGTCGCCAACTTCGCCTTCTTCTTGGCCCAGGACCGCGATGGCCACATCAACGGCTTCCACAACCTCTGCCGCCATCGCGCCTATCCCGTCGTGCAGTCGCGATCCGGGACGGCCTCCATCCTGAGCTGCAAGTACCATGGCTGGTCCTACGGGCTCAAGGGGAACCTGGCCAAGGCGCCGCGCTTCGAGACCGTCCCGGACTTTGACGCCAAGCAGCACGGCCTGCTGCCCGTCCACGTCCACGTCGACAAGGCCGGCTTTGTCTGGGTCAATCTGCAGGCGGGCGAGCCCGAGGTCCAGTGGGCCGACAACTTCCGGCACATCGACGAGCAGCCCCGGATGCAGGACTTCGACTTCGGCGGCGAATACACCTTCGATCACTACTGGGAGATGGACCTCGACGCCAACTGGAAGCTGCTGATCGAGAACTACAACGAATGCTACCACTGCGCCACCTCCCACCCGCTCATCAGCGGCGTGTCCGACCTGCCGCGGTACCGGGTGGAGCCGACGGCCGGCTACATGGAACACCACATCTTCAACAAGGACAACATCGACGCCCAGTTCCGGCGCGCCATTACCTACTTCGAACCGACCACCTCCGTCACCGTCACGTAAGTGGGGTGCGGATAACCCGTGAAGCAGACCACTGACAATACTAGGGAGAAATTCTTCTACATCCAACGCATGATCCCGCTGAGTGCGACGACGAGCAAGATCGAGAACGAGGTCTATCGGCATCGGGACGCCACGGACGAGGAGTTTGACAACATCAACGCCTTCTACCGACAGGTGCTGGAAGAGGACAAGGAGCTGTGTGTCGGGGCCCAGGAGAACCTGAGTGCCGGGGTGTTCATCAACGGCGAGCTGCATCCGAGCAAGGAGAAGGTGGGGACCCATACCAATCGCCTGGTTGATGGCATATGCTAACAAACTGCAGGGTCCGATTTACTTCCAGGAGAACCTGAGGAAGATAGTGATGGAGCACCGGCAGCAAGAAGAGGCCCAGGGCGGGGCGGAGATCTGGCCGGCGCATCCCAAGGTGACGGGGGAGATGCGCACGGGGAAGCTGGCGGAAGAGGAGCGGTTCTGCTCCCAGCTGGAGGCGGCCAGCTGCATGGCGAAGCCGGAGCTGGCGTGGTAGTGCGCCGGTCTCCGTTGGGCAGCAGACGAACATTGTACCATATTCAAAACAGCCCATGAGATATGCCAATCATCCGTCGTCAACCGTAGAGGTATGCCATCTTGCAGCCACGGACGGGTATCTTCCGACTTTCATCCTCTTTGTCTCGACCTGCAGGTATCTTGTTGTATTTCTCATGTTTGCCACCATGTTCCTGGACCCATTTCCCCATCGGAGAGTGGCTGGATCACGCGCGTGGCCGCTTCATGACGGCCAACATCTCGAACGGCATCAGCCCGACCTCGTCCGGGAGACTCAGGTCCGAGAAGGGGGAGCTGCGGAAGCACGGTTCGTAGTCCGCCCAGTCCGCACGGGGCCCCAGCCAGAGAATCGCCTCCACCGCCTCACTGCCATAGGTCGCGATATATTTGGCGACCAATTTGGGTTCGCGGGGGTAAACAAACATCCACGCGCCGGCCTGGGGCGCACTGGAGTGGAGGTCCCAGGTCCCGCCCACGACGTCCATATCCTCCTCGGCAATGTATCGGTTGATGGAGGAGGCCACCTCGATGCCCTTCACGGGGACATCGGGATGGCGGTGGGCGATGAGCGCCTCGAGGAGACCGGAGCCACAGCCGACGGAGACGGTGTAGGCGGGGTGCGTGGGCAGGCGCGAGGCGAGGTGGGCGATGAGGGTGGTGGAGATGCCGAGGCAGCAGTCGGGGAATGCTTGGGGGACGGGCGACAGCTGATCGGAGATGGCGGGGAGGTCCATGGTGAGGAAGTTGACGAGGAGTGGCTGGCAGAGGAAGGATGGCCGTGGGAGATGGCCGTGAGACGGTCGGCGAGGCCGGACTTACGATACTCCGGTTTGCTATGCAGCACTATGCAGCACTATTACTAATCACTATGTACTAATGACTGTAATTCCCGGACCACCCAAGCGAGCGGGCCACCTGACTGAGATATTCAACCACACAGCGAAAAATAAAGCTATTCAAAATAATAAAATAACATACTTTTTATTAAAGCTATTTAAACTGTATATATAAGATATCTAGCTTTGAAATAATCTGAAATATTATAATTAGAATATATCAGTAGAACTTATTTTAGTATCTTTAAAATTTTCTGCTGTATAACTTCTAACTGCTAATTTTAATATTAAATTATATTTTTTATTATATTAATTAAAATTAAATCAGTAAAGATTATTTAATATTTAAATTAGGTTTTTTTAATTAATTTTTTATTAGAATAATTATATTATTTATTAATAAAACAAATATATATATATATATAAATAATCAAATATATTTATAAAAAATTAAATTTATTAATATAATTAAATTTGAAATAAATTTTTTATTTTATAAAATCTTTATAAATATATTTTAACAATCTAAAATAATCAATATTTAAAAATTCTAAAAAATAAAATAAATTAGAGTGGTTATACCTGACTGTTATATCTTAACCTGATCTTAACTATAATCTAGCAGTCAGATTAAGATATAATAATCCTCTTAACTGTATAATTAAAATCAGATTAAAATTAAAAGATTTTTTAACTGTTTATACCTGCAGGTTAAAAAAGTTAGATTAAGTAAAATAAATTAATAATTACAGATTAATAGATAATTTAAAAAATATTTTTATAAAAATATAATATTAAAAATGATATATTTTTAATTATTATATTACTAAAATAAGATATTTAATTAATTAATTATTAATTAATAATAATTAGAATTTTTAGCTAGAAGCTAGAAGTCTAGTAAATTTTATATTAAAATTTTATAAATAATATTTAAAAAATATATAAATTATTATTTAAATTATTTTTTATATTATTTAAATTAATAATTAAAATAATAAAAATATTATATAATTTGAATATTTATCTATATCGAAATATATATAATATTAATAAATTAAAAAAAATTAAATTTTATTTTTTTAATAATAATCTATTCTTAAGATTATTATTAAAATTATTTATATGCTTATTATTATTAATATATAAAATTATAATTAATTTATTATTTTTTTTATTATTAATTATAAATATAATAAAATCTAGAGTTCTATTATTAAAAATATTCTAATATTTTTTATTTATTATAAAATAATCAGTATATATCTAGAGTATAGGTATCTTGATAATATTTAAATATAAACAGCTTTAATAATAATAGCAGATATTTTGAAAATTATTAAATAAATATTTAATATTAATATTATTTATTATAATAGTTAAAAAGCTTCTAGCTATATAATAAAATATAAAACATCAATTATAATAGAATTTCTGGTAAATAATAATATTAAAATATTTTTTAATTTCTGAAAAAATATTAGTATAATTTTAATTATAATAATTATTTATAATTAATTTAAGATTTTAAAATCTTATCTGTAAATAAAGTTTTTAAATAAATTAATTTAGATTATTTATATATTTTTAATATTAAGATAAATTTTAAACTTTTTAAAAATTACTGTAGAAGATAAGAGCTTTTAATATTTTAAAATATTATAAAAAAGTTTATCTAAATTTAAAAATATATTAAAAATTAAAAATAATATATTAATAATAAAATTTTACTAATAGTAAAAATAAAACAGTTTTTAAAAATAATTCAGTATTTAAAATATCAGTTAATCTTATTATCCAGTCAGATATTTTTTTTAATTTTTTTATATTTTAATATAGGATTCAGAATTATTATAAGTATATAAATATAATCTTTAATTTAATAAATTTAATAATAATATTTTTAATATTTTTAATATATTTTCTTCAAGCTTTAAAAAATCGGTTTTTTTAAAATATCTACTTCTATACTAGTTAATTAATTAACTAGTTGAAATGATAAAAAAAATTATTATAAATATTATAAATTTTATAGATTATAAATCTATTCTTTTTTAATAAATAAAAAAAACATATAAAAATTTGAAAAACAATATTTTAACTTCTTTTATTCTAGTAGAGTAAAATAAAGATAATTAATATTATTATAATTCTAATACTAAATAAGATTTTTAATAACTGGATATAGTTTAATAGTATAATAAATTATAAAATATATTAAGTTTTATTAGATTTTATAGTCTAGAAAAAGATAATATATTAAAATAGATTTTAACTATTAAAAAATCTTAAATTTTTTTAATACTAGAAATTGATATTTATAAATTATATAATTTTCTAAATTTATAAATAAAAATTAGAATGATAAATAAAATATTAGATTTTTTTAAAAAATCATCTAAAATATTTCTATAGATAGGTTTTTAAAAAATCTTGTAAAAGACTTCTACAGATAATACTAATATATATTTTTTTAATTATCTGAAAAATACTGGTAAATATTTTAAATATTTTATTATTATTTTTCTATATGTAATTAATAGTTTTATTAACAGCTTTAATACAGAGTTTTTAAAGAAAAATATCAATAAAAATCTAAATAATATAAATGAAATATAAGATATAATACTAGCTTCAGATAATTTTTATAATATTAGAATTTATTAAAATATTATAAATATAAATGTTTTAATTAAACTGAATCTGGAACTCTAATATAATTATATTAAGTATAATATTATTATTATATATATCATTAATAATTATATTTAATAACTAGTAAATAAGTTTATATTTTTATAGAATCTTGAAAATAATCTCAGCTAGATTTTTATTAGTATAAAATTTTAATATTAGTTAAAAATTTAGTAAAATTTAATAATAATTTATATCTTCTGTAAGATAATAGTTCATTAAAATAAAAATATATTTTAATTTATAACTAATAAAAATATTTTTTAATTTATAACTAATAAAAGATATTAGATTTTCAGAAAAAGATTAAAGCAGTAAAATCAATTAATTATTCAAGTTAGATATATTTAATAATTCAAAATAATCAATAATAAATAATAAAAAACTATAAAATTTAATTAAAAAAATCCTATTTATTATGGACTGTAAAGATCTAGAATCTTAATTAAAAATAAGATTTCTAGATAAATTCTAATAAAAAAATAAATAAAATTATACTTATAATAATTCTTCAGGTAATATCTATTTAATTATTTATTTTAAAATATTTAAAAATAGTTATTTCTTACAGCTCTTACAGTAAGAGTAGTTTATAAAACTAATTTTAAAATTATTAATTTCTAGATATTATAGAATATATAAATATATAATATAATAAATATAAAACGGTTTATTAAAAAATAATATATTTTTTTAAAGTTAATTTATATTACTATTATCTTTTTCTAAGTGAAGTAGTACTAAACCTATCTATATAAATATTTTAAATATAGAAAAATAAAAAAAATAGTATTATTGTTTTCTAAAATATATTTTAAAATAAATATAGTTTATTATATTTTAATATATAATTGAAAACTTTTATCTTATTTTTATCTTATTTTTATCTTATTTTTATTTTATTTTTATTTTATTTTTTATTTAATTTTTATATATATTTCTATACTAAGTTTAAATAGAAATTAAAAAATTTATTAATTTTTTTTTAAAATAAATATAAATTATATAATAGATATCTAAATATAAAATGTTTATGAAAGATTCTTATAGATTCTACTATAAATACTAAATTATTTTAATATTTTATAATTTAATCTGGGAAGTACAGACTTTAAAATAAATTAAATAAATAGAATAATATAGAAAATTATAATCTTAAAATATATATAAATTTAAAAAATTTAAATATAAAATAAATAATTTAATTTTTTTTTAAATTTTTTAATATAAAGAATAAATTACCACAAATTTAAAGAATTATTGAAATTAAAATTAAATAATTTTCAGCTTTATTTTATACTATATTAATATTTGATATAAAATATTAATAGAAATAGAAATAGAAATATATATATTTACTACTATTTTTTATTATAAAAATATAATTATTATCTATACTAGAAATAATCTAATCTTAGATTTATTAAATTAAAATTATATAAAAGAAATTATATTTTTATATTTACTAATTTTTTTAAAAAAACATAATGATCTTAATATATTTATTAATAAAGAGCACATTCTCGTGAATCCATTGATTCCTGACATGATCGCATTCCGGCTACAGAGTCTGGCTCTCCGGAGTAGTGTTCCGATAATCACCCCTGGGTCCGACACGGATCATATACCGGGTCCACTGCCCTCCTTCACCAGCCCGACCAGGCGCTGTTGAATCCGGTCCAGCACCCCGATGTCCTCCAGCGGGTTCGCATTCAGGATGAGCAGATGCAGCCCAACCGGCCTTCCATCCCATATCTTTGGGTTGCTCGAGTAACAACCGAATAACTGGTGTCCTGGGGCATGGGCTGTATCTGGATGACACGGCGGGCGGGTATGGAATACCGTTCCCGACGGTAAGGCCATCCGACCGGCCGATGTCGGGTTCTCGTCCGACCCCCGCCAGCGCGAATGGACTCACCATCCCTACTTCGTACCACCATCACCAGATAGAGAGAGAAGCGTGACATTCGGCCGACTGCCCCGACTCTCATGGGGACCCCGACTACTACTCGCGCGGCCAACGCGTAAGTGGGCCCCGCTATGCCCGATTGCCCCCGTGCTAATGAATCCCCCGCAGGTGCGAGTCCTGTCGCCAGCGCAAGGTCAAGTGCTCGGGCGACCAGCCGTGTCGCCGCTGCGCCCGGCACAGCTGGGAATGCACCTTTGGCCTCGCGGGCCGCAGGCGGTATTCCGAGGCGTAGGTCTGCCCTCGTTCGACCAGCAAGTCCCGGCGTCCATGCATTGACAACTGGCCAGCCATGTCCAAGGCCTGCTCGATAGGATCCGAGCGTACGAAGAGCGGCTGCAAAGCCTGTCTGACGGTAGAGTCAATGTCATCGCTCCATCAACCCAGCTAACAGTGACCAGCACGGCCTGTGCCAACAACTTCAGCCACCACCACCAGTCCCAGCCTGCCGAATGAGCCCACGGCGGGGACGATCCCCCAGCCCGACAGCGATGTGGGCATCACCCCCAGTAAAGTTGCCCCCCCCCCTCACATCGGACTCATCTAACCCTCCCTCCCCCATCAATCAGCCACCGACCTCACCTCCGGCCCGGCATTTGAATCCCAAGTGAAGTCGCTGCTCGACCGAGTCCACGGCAACCACGGCGGGAGCACCACGGCTTCCGACAGCAGCAGCAGTCCGCAGGGGATGGAAGCCCAATGGACCTCCGCCCGGGCGCTCGTCAACGATGACGCCGTCGTCATCCTCCCATCCCTCAAGGAGTC
Organism: Aspergillus ellipticus CBS 707.79; assembly: GCA_003184645.1. Classification (NCBI taxonomy): domain Eukaryota; kingdom Fungi; phylum Ascomycota; class Eurotiomycetes; order Eurotiales; family Aspergillaceae; genus Aspergillus; species Aspergillus ellipticus. The sequence continues at coordinate 25,206 of KZ826022.1, forward strand.
GCAGCATCTGCTCGAGCGCTTCCTCTTCTACCTGGGCGTCAGCCAGCACTTCTTCGACCCGCGCACCTTTTCCGACCGCATGATGCTGCTCTACCAGGAGGAGCGCACGCGGGATGGTCAAATGCACGCCACCTGGTTCACCGAGTACCTCCTGGTCATGGCCATGGCAAAGCTGATGGACGTCGAGGACCCGTCATCACAGCCCCCCGGGGCCAGCTTCTTTGCCGAAGCCCTGAAGCGATTGGCTCCGCTTCACCAACTAGGCGAGGAGGGTGTCATTGCGGTCGAGATCTTGACCCTGATAGCGACCTATCTCCAGTGGTGCGATCGCAAGCATGATGCATATCTCTACGTATGTCGACCTCGATCATGGATGGCCCTCTCGCCCCTAACACGGCACAGATTGGACTGGCGTTGCGACTGGCAATAGCGCTGGGATGCGACAACCCAGTCAACGAGCAGGGCTGCCTCCCGTCCCAAGCGGCCCATCGGGTGAGGCTTTGGTGGACGGTGTACATGCTGGACCGGTACGGTAAAGCCTCTCGTTGGATGCACATGTGCGCAAAACTAATAGTATCCTGGTAACTAGTCGACTCTCATCCGGGCTGGGATTCGCAGCGGGGGCCGACGAGAGGCAGTTACGGGCCGCGTTGCCCCAACAGGCCATCGGCTTTCAATCCCCCGTGGCGCTGGCCATCAACGTCCGCATCGCCCGCACCACGGATGACCTTATGTCCTGTACGTCCCCCCTCTTGTGATAGACCCGCGCAATATCTGACGGCCAAGCCCTGTATGGAAATGCATCCATCACGCAAATGGACCTGGTCCAGAAGGTACAAAGAGTCCTCCACGATCTGTACGACATCGGGCGATCGCTTCCCCACCCTCTGGCTTTGGACTTTGGCCGCCCTCTGCAGACGGTGACCCGAACGGGCGCCTCCCTCCATCTAATGCTGTTCCAGGTGAGTATATCCGAGTGATCCTATCGCTGTGGCTAACTCGCCCAGGCCATCATTCTCTGCATCCGCCCCATCCTGCTGCAGCGCGTCCGCCAGGAGGTCGAGAGCCAGACCAGCCATCAACCGCAGACGGTCCCCACCGTATTATCCCGGCTATGCGAGACCTGCAATGAAGCAGCCACGAAGAGCCTCGCCATTCTATACGCCCTCCAGCGTCAGAAGATTATCCGTAAGACTGCCATCAGCATCTTCCCACGTATTCCTATAACACAAGTTACAGCCCGATACGGATTCTTCGACCTCGACGCCACCTTCTCCGCTGCATTCGTCCTGGTGATGATGGGCTTCGTTGACCAGGGACGGAGTCAACCGCCCCCGGCCCTGGACCAAGCGTTTGTGGTCCTCCGGTTCCTGTCCCGGGCGGGCAACCGCGCCGCGGAACGCCGGTTAGACGACATCACGCATTCCTGCCTGCGGGTGTGGCCCGACTACACCCCCCGAGAAAGTCAACCTGACGGGAGAAAGCAAAAGAAGGTGGCGGATGCAGACGCCTCTCCCTCGGAGTGGATGCGGATGCCACCGCCACCACCGGCCATCCCACGAGAGCCTAATCGTCAGGATCACTTCCAGGACGAGAGTGCCCTGCTGGAAATGTGGATGCACCCGGACACCGTTCTGGGGACGTTTGACGCCCCGGGGCAATGGGACCTGGATTTGTCGGTTGAGGCAGAGGGGATTTATTCCAGTTTCTACGATCCGACCCTGCCGCTGACGGGGATAGACCACTCGGACTGGCTGGAGATTGAGAAGTTGTTTGACCGGCAGAATCGATAGACATGTCCCTTATGATAATGACACCCATTCAATATAGCTAGGATCAGGAAAACCATTCCCATACGCCAGAATCCTGCAGTCGGATGTGATACCACTAGCCAGAAGGGATCCCCCCCCTCTTCCCCCCTCATCTGCAACAACCTTGCCCTTCTTCGGCCATCGCCATTCTCGACACCCCACATCATGTCGTAGGCGACCGGCCGGTAGATCATGGTTATGCTTCAGAAATTAGGTTGCAAAGGAAATGACCAGCAGCAGTGGCTGGATGGGTAAAAGGCCGGGCCCGGACGGAAGGGGAAGAAGGAAGGAAGGAAGGAAAGAAGAGTCCGAGTCCGACTTCAGGATGACACTTTACGCTCTTCACTCTCGCCAAGGTGCAGGAGGAGGACATGTCTTCATAAAATTGCAGTACTCGAGGGATGCGATGTGATCAATAAAGTAAGGCTTGTATTAAAAAAAACTCTCCGGCGACAGCCCGCTGTTTCACTGGACCAGGTCCAGCCTGGCTTTCTTTTTTTTTTTTTTTTTTTTTTTTTCATGCGGCCTGGGACGCGGCCTGGTAGGGCTCGGGTTCGCCCAGCTCGGGATCCGCGGCCTCGCCGTTGGGCAAGCCCATGATCAACTGCCGGGCCTCGTGCTGGCTGACCCCGTACCACATCAGCACCCACCCGTCGTGATAGTATCGCCCCGTGGCCCGGCGGGAGAACCAGTCCAGGCGGCGGTCATTCTCCGGCACCGTCCACACCAGCTTGGGGAAGTCCTTCATGATCTGGAGGAACATGTCGTCGGCGCCCGTGTCCTCGGTCTGGCGGGGGAAGGTGAGCAGCTGCGGGACCCCCTGGGTCGCAAACGACACGACGGCCAGCGGGCACATGGCCGGGTCCTGCGAGTACAGCTTGAACGGCCGCTTTTTCATTTCTGCCATGCAGAAGCTCGCGTCGGGGCCCTGCCCTTGCTGCTTGCGGAGGACGTGCTCCAGTCGCGGCCAGCTCTTGAACTCCGCCGAGGGGGTGCTGAAGGTGCGTGTGCCCTTTTCGATCCGGGTTCCCGTCCCCGGGGCCGCCAGGATCGCCTTCTGCAGGTCGAGGGGGTGCACAATCGAGACACTCGACGAGCTGGGCAGGTCGGTGAGCAATTCCTGCGCCGCGCGGATCTTGAGGCGAGTGGTGCCGTGGCGCACCCACGACTGGGCCATGAGCTGGTCGTACTCCTCGCTCAGGTTGATCCTCGCGATCCGGGCGCCGGTGTGGCCATGGACGAGCCCGCCCGTCTCGGCCAGATAGACCACCTTGGCCGGCTGCAGCGCCCGCGCCAGCTCGCTCGCCGCCAGGTCCGCGTTGACGTGCAGGACCTGGCCGTCCGGGGTCTCGGCCATGGAGGTGAGGATGGGCACACACGAGGCCCGCAGGGCCGAGAGAATGGGGGCCTTCTCGACCTTGCGGATCCTCCCCACCAGGTTATACTTCTTCCGATCGAGGAAGTCGGCCTGGAAGATGCCCGCCGTCAGCGGCCGGGTGGACACGCCCATGGCCTCCAGGGCCTGGCCGAGCTTGAGGTTCTCCTCCAGGAACAGCCGTCGCGCCAGCGCCATGGTCTTCCCGTCGGTGACCCGGATGCCATCCTCGAACCGCGGCTCGACCCCGGCCTCCTGGAGGATCTGGTTCAGCTGGGGCCCGGCCCCGTGCACGAGGACGGGGTAGAGCCCGACGTGGCTGAAGAAGGCCAGCGCCGAGGCCAGGGTGGGCAGGTGGTCGCGCAGAATGGCGCCGCCCACCTTGATGACGGCGAAGGGCCGTAGGGCGGACTTGGGGGTGGTGAAGTGGGACAGATACTGCTCCGCGGTGCGGCGGGAGTCGATATGCCCCAGCACCTGCACGAGGGTGGACCGCGTCGCCGCCAGATGGTGGTCTTGCGACGGGGAGTAGTGGCGCATCTGGCACATCTGGCGCAAGGGCCGCCGCACCGACGGGACCACCCCCCGTCGACTGGCAGCCGGCCCGGAGGCAGACACCGCGGTGCGCAGGAGAGACATGGTGTCTCGAGAGGGATGGGGAGTGCAAGAGATGGAGGAGGAGGGGTGGGGTCTATGTTGTGCCTGGTATGGGATGTGATGGGAGGGGAGAGCGGGTGACCGAGGGCAAGCCGGACTACTTTATATGCCCAGTTGCCCAGTTGCCCACCCTCCAGTCGGTCCAGCCAGACAGAAGGGCCTACGATCGCGACACCCATCAGATAATGCCCGCCAGCCACAGGAACTCCCCCGTCATTGGCGGAGAAGCGGGGATTTAATGTCTCTGGAGGCAATTATGGGGGCCATGGACCAGACCATGAACCATGGACCAGGGGGGTGTCCAGGGTGGTTCGGACACTGCGGGCAAACCGCGCATCGCGCCTGACACGCCCTCGGGGGTTGTTTCAGGCCGGAAGCAGACGAACAGCTGCGCGACCAGTCCCAAACCTTGTCCACAGTATATACATAGTATATATATATTCAGTCCTACTCAGTACTCAGTCCTAGCCCTCCCCATCCCGCCAATGACACCCGTTCCGGGCGCTGCCCATCATCCGCGCCCCCCGATCGGGCACACACACGTGAAGGGCACCCGCCTCTCTGCGTCGCTCCCTCCCTCACGCGTCCCAGGCAACCCATTTCGACTTTCGATAGATCGAGACCAGGTTTCGATTGATCGCACTTGCCAGCTCAGCGGGAGTCGAGGGGGGTTAACTATCAGGAATGGTCCGAGGCTTTTATGGCTTTGATAGCAGCGACCCGTTTGGCCGCGCCCGCTGGCGAGTCTGCAGCGACCGTTGGCTCCATCGAACATGCCAAAGCCACGAGAACGGTGGTGACACCTTTCTTCCAGCAATGATAGTTCTGGCCAACTCCACGAGATCCCGATCCCCTGGATTGGTGGCGGAAGGAAGCTTGGCGCATTCCGGCCCCCCCCCCCCCCCTTGCGCCAGTAAACTGTCCCTCCGTGCTGTTTGCACTTTGCTGCAGTCCCCCCCGACCATGGCCAGTTGCCGAAGTTGACCCGGTTCTCTTTCGTATCCTGCGAGGAATGGGGGATGGGGTCACCCGGACCGGCCCGTGGAGGGGTTCTTTGCCCTGAATTTGGGAACCTGGCCCTGAGCCCTGAACCCCGAACCCTGGAAGGCGGTCTTCTGCAGAGTGCAGGCAGACTGGGTGAGTGGATCCGCGAGGGCCAATTCAACACGGGCTGCACCGCCCAAGTGGGCCCCCCCCTCCCTCGTCTGGTCTGCGAGGTCGGATGCAGCAGTGAGTCAGTCAGCAGTCAGGGGAGGGCATCGCCGGCTTCGTTGGCTTTGATTTGTGGCACCGCTTGGCGCGGCTCCGTGCCTCAGATTGCCGCTGCCCAACCGTCGGCTCTCCTGCTCTGCTCTCCTGCTTTGCTCCTCTGCAACGTGGTCCCTGACTCTCGGTGCATCTCTCTCC
>KZ826022.1:30590-63218 GCA_003184645.1 Aspergillus ellipticus CBS 707.79
CCCCTTCTTGCTGCTGCTGCTGCTTCTTCTTCTTGGTCCGGTACCGACTCGAATCCCCGATCTAGACAGACATGGACAACACCACCACCCCCGACACCCCACGGGGCACCCTCCTCAAGCTCGAGGTCGCCACGGTCGACGATGTGCCCGAGCTGACGCGGCTGTGGTACAACGCCTTCAGCATCCCCACGATGCTGGCCATCTGGCCCGACACCCCCGGCGTGCGCCAGTGGTGGGACGAGGCCACGCTGCACGACCTGCGGCACCGGCCGTGCGAGCAGTACCTCAAGGTCGTCGACCCCCAGACCGGCCGCATCGCCGCCTTTGCGCGCTGGTCGCTGCAGACCGTCGAGGCCCGCGGCCCCCGCTGGCCTGCCTGGCATCCCGACCAGGACCCGGCCGCCGCGGATGCCTTCCTGCAGACCCTGGAGGAGAACCGCGCCCGCTTCGTCGGTGGTCGCGAGAACTTTTGTATGCCCCCCCCCCCTGTCTGGGAAACCCCTGAATGATAGCTGACCTCCGCAGATCTGGACATGCTGGCGACGCATACCGACTTCCGTCGCATGGGTGCGGCGCGGTTGCTCCTGCAGTGGGGATGCGAGGAGGCGGACCGGGCCAAGGTGCCGGTGTACATCGACGCCAGCGACGAGGGCAGGCCCGTGTATGAGCGGTTCGGGTTCGTGGCGCAGGACGTGAAGGATGGGGTGGCGTCAATGGTGAGAGAGCCGGGGACGAAGGCGTGAAGGGAGTGTTGCGGTGGGTGTTGGACTGCTTGGGTGGGAATATCCAATATATCGCATAGATCTCTCCATCAATATCTCAACCGATGACTCGGTCTTGTCCCCTTTGAACCAGCCAGTTGACCGAAGGGGTGTCCAGGCCCCTCGGTAAGCGGGCGTGGGCGTGGATGCATCGTCTCAGTTCCGATATCTCCTGTAGGATCAATGATGGGGACTCGCAGCTGCTTGGGACAGTTCCCCCTGGCGTACGTCTGTGCCTTCGTTCCGAGCCAGTAGATTCTTCGGTAGAGCTAGCACGGGGAGTCCATCGACTTGATGGCTGCGAGCGGACTGCAGGCTGATGATCCGTCATCAAGGCTGCGCGCAGAGAGCGATCGGATCGCGAGCCATGGCCAGCCTCTGGATGACGTCCCCGAGGGCCTGCCTCGGGGACGTTTCTTAACTTTTTCCGCTGACTGCGGCTTGGCACCACCACCCGGCCAAACGGCCAATGCGTGCGCATGCGCGGGCCCCCACTCCTCGGCGAGTCGCAGCCTGGGCTAGACTATCAGTCCCCGAGGCAGGCCATGACAGGCCAATAAAGTTGGCCCTAAGGCATCCCTGGCCCCGACCGCCATCCTGCGTGGAGGCTAGCCGTCCCGACGCCTCGGATGGCTCCCTCCGCCGACTGCCGCCGTATCAGGCCGTGGCCATGGCCATGGCAGTCGGGCTCGCCGCCACGCGCTGCGCAGGCAGGGCCCAGATGTCGTGCACTCGCATCGTCGCCCGATAACGTGCCCCGAGCGTGGCATGTGAATGGCCCGGCCGCGCATCCTTCGTCCAGCCCGTGCGACGGCGTCGCATGGGGCGCCATGCAGGGCCTCGCCTGGCAGGGATTCGCTGCCGCCTACAATGCTTATCCTGAGCGCGGAGAGATTGTTTACCGGACCGGGCTAGGGCGAGGCCTTGCTCGCGTGCCATCCCATCAGCACGGCACACGCGGCATGTTGCCGGAAAGCAGGATGGGATGGGCCCGCAGATGGTTTATATGAGGGCGTGGATGCCTCGATGAAGATGCCTGTTTTCGGGTGACCACTGCCTACACACACACACACACACACACACACACATCTTTTTCACCCAACAATATGCTTCAAATTGTTTTCCGCGAGCTCAAGCTCTGCTATGGCTTTGTGCGCCGGGACCTGGGCACGGGGCTGCTGCCCGTCCCAGTGTTTACCCTGGCCTCGTTACTCTACCGCAATGCCTCAAAGGAGGAGATGGTGCCCGCCATAGCCAGTATGATTCCCTCCCCCCTTTGACAAACTCCCACTGAGACTGACACTCCCCCAGATGCCTTCCTGTACGGCTTCCTGTACCTCTACACCTTCGTCGTCTCCAACCAGATCACCGGCGTCCAAGAAGACCGGGTCAACAAGCCAGACCGTCCCATTGCGTCCGGGGCCGAGTCCGTCTCGGCCGCCCAGATCCGCTACTGGACGCTGACGGCCCTCTACCTGGCCCACGGCTACACCCTGGGGGTGGGGGAATGGGCCCTGCTCTGGGTCATCACTACTATTGCCCACAACCCCCTGGGCTTCTCCAACCTCGGCCCGACCAAGGACCTGTGCATGGGGCTCGGCTGCATTGCGCAGCTCAAGGCCGCGTGGGGGATCGGGGGCTCGCCCCCCGCCATGGGCTGGGAGTGGATCAAGGTGATCACGCTGTACATGCTGTGGCCCATTCCGCTGCAGGATCTGCGCGACGTGCCGGGCGATCTGGCCGTCGGACGGCGGACGACCCCGATTCTGCTGGGGGATATGCCGGGTGAGTATTCCGTCTTCCCCAGGGTTTGTCTAGAAGTGAATGATGCTGATGATGCAGCTCGTATCTACATCGCCGCGGGGATTATCGTGTCTCAGGTAAGAATACCCGCACGAATGAAAGCGAAAGGCTAATCATCGCAGTTCCTGCTCATCAAGTACCGCATCCTGGAGTACCGCTACGACCGCTCGACGATCGCCCTGTCCGTGGCGCTGGTGCTGATGACCATCGGCTGCATCTTCCGGCTGTTCGCCTTCCGGTCGCTGACCAGCGATCGCTTCTCGTACTGGCTGTACACGGTCATCTACGTGTTTCAGCCGCTGTCGGCGTGCATTACCCTGCGATAAGGGGGGGATTTTGGTTGAGTGAATGGTTGGGATGGGAGTGTGGATGGGAAAATGGAATAGGTAGCAGGATATACATTTCAAACAGGAATCAGTTCTTCGCTTCGAGCACCCCCGCATGAAGGATGTTCTCCGTCTCCAGCTTCACCTGCAGCGGCTTCATCTCCCTCGTCTGGGTCAGGTTCACACTGGCATAGCGTAGATAGGCCGCAAACGTGCCCGGCTCGATGTCCCGGTTCTCGTACTGGGGCTGATCCCACAGGTCGGCGAGGGCATCCAGCTCGCCCGGCGGACCATGGGACAGCTTCATTAGGGCTGAATTGGCCACCATGTCATTCACGATCTCCTCCGCCCGCGTATGCAGCTCATCCCTTTCCCCCTCTCCGTCTCGCTGGAGACTCAGCAGCCTAAACTGCTCGCCACCGTTCCACCCCGTCCGCTTCTGGAAGTAATACAGCTCGTCCAGACCCGACAGCAGATACACCTTGCCCTTGTAGTACTTGGGCCCGCTGAAGCCATCCTCCGGGTCCACCAGCTGGCGCAGGCGCTCGAAGCACTGCATCTGGGCGATGTAGTCCGTGACGCGACCCATGGCACCCTCGCGGTCCGGATCTCGGATGCGCTCGGCCGGGGGGTGCAGCAAGGGCAGATGCGACAGGAGAGGGTGCTTGTGGAACCCCTCGGCGGAGGTGACCCCCGTCCACAGGGCCGCGTAGATCTGATGCCAGCGCCGAACAAAGCCGTTGCCCCTCCGCGCGGCAAGGAAGGAGTTCATCATGGCCGTCACGCCCGGGCGCACCTCGATGTTGAACCCACACAGCTCGTAGGGGGTGGTCGGGTCGGCGAGGACCCGCCAGCAGAGGTCGTCGAGATGGCGGAAGAGGAGGGTGCCGACGTCCATCCAGACGCCGCCGTAGCGGTGCAGCAGCGGCAGGCGAATGAGGTCGGCCGTGTGGGGACCGACGCTGACTCCATCCATGGTCCGCTGGGTGACGGCGTCGGGCAGGACAGCCGCCTCCAGGAAATGGACGACGCTGGCGGGCGAATCCGGGCCCTGATGGTCCAGCACCCGCACCGTCCACTCCGGGCCCAGGCGCCGCACCCAGCCCACCACGTTGCGCTGGGTCCAGGGCCGCATGGCGGCGAAGCCGGTGTGCCAGAAGGCCCAGACATTTCTCTCGGATGCGGAGACGGGCGGCGGGGACGTCAAGTGCGCGAGGATCTCCGCGTCGGATCGGCGGTCGCGCTGACAGGAGGGGAGGGGGATGACGCCTGGGATGGCCCCGGGGATGGCACCGGTTGGGGACATGGTGTGTGGTTGTTGATGGTCATGAGGCGGAGGTACAGGTTACCGGTTCGGGGTGTTATGTAGGGCGTAGCCCATTCCCAGCCTCTCTATTGCAGAGACTAACATCTGCCGTAGTGTGCATGCGGCCTGCAGCTAGGCACTTGGAGCATGGCAAGTGTCAACGGTGCCCTCGTCGCCCTCGTCGCCCTCGTCGCCCTCGTCGATAGCCGGAGATACGCCGGGCTCCGGACGACGGCGATGATCCTGCAGGATGTTCGGACCCAATCCTGCAAGCCACTCACTCGCCCTCGTATTGTGCTGACGCCACGTGCGGTGATAAGCCGTCGGGGAGGGGAAGCTGACTGATCCGGGCGCTGATAGAGGCCTCGCCATCGGCCGAAGAGCTCCCACGAGTCCCCATTTCGAGTCCGAGACTGGAGACAGACGGTATTAGCAATAGTACGGTATGCTGTCCGAGCTGGTCGGACACCTCCCAGGCACTGCCTGGCAGCTGCTCTGCGCCGCGGGCGTGTGGTTGCCCGTGGCCCTCACCACCCTGGTGGTGCACCGTCTATACTTCAGCCCACTGGCGGGCATTCCGGGGCCGAAGATTGCCGGTATGTTGGACAGACCACAATCGGACTGAACCACGCTGATCGGATGGCGATAGCGGCGACATCGCTGCTCCATTTCTACCACGACGTGGTTCGCGACGGCCAGTATGTCTGGGCGGTGCGCGACATGCACCAGCAATACGGTCGGTCTTCAGCTTCAGCTTCCTCCAGGCGGTTCTAATTTTTTAAGCGACAGGCCCCGTCGTTCGAATCCGCCCCGACGCCATCCACGTCAACGACCCCCATGCCATCGACGCCGTCTTCGGGACAGTCGGATCCCGTCGCAACAAGGCCAAGGGCACGCTGAACGGGTACATGGCCTACGGATCCGTGCTGGGGACCGAGGCCCACGACCTACATCGCCGCCGGCGCGCAGCCCTAAGCCCGTTCTTCAGTAAGCAGTCGGTCCGGAAGCTCGAGGGATCGCTGCAGAAGATCATGCGCAAGGTCGTGCAGCGACTGTACGAGCGGGCGGAGCATCAGCCCATCGTCAACCTCAATGTGCTGTATGCCTCCATGACCAGCGATATTGTCACGGAGTATGCCCTGGGCGAGAGCTGGGGATATCTGGACATGCCGGATCTGAACGAGCGGGCGTACCGGGTCATCGCCGCCAGCTGCGGCGGCTTCCACTTCAGCACCTTCGTCCCGTGCATGGGGACGGTGCTGCGGAGACTGCCGCGGTGGATCATGGTCAAGCTGCTCGATATCAGCTTCTTCGAGAACATGGTCCGCAATGTGTCCGCGCGGCTGGAGGTGATCCGAGGGTCGATCCGGGAGAAGTCCCAGTCTTCTGCTGGCGAGGAAGCAGCAGACAACATCTTCTACAAGATGATCACATCCGATCAGCTGCCAGAGGCGGAGAAGGCCACCAAGCGACTGATTGACGAGGCGCGCATCGTCATTGCCGCGGGCACGGATACCACGGCGCAGGCCCTCAAGGGGATTACCTACGAGCTGCTTGCCAATCCGGCGATCCTGGGGAGGTTGAAGAGAGAGTTGGAGATTCTTCCATTGACAGATGGAGAACTTCCGCGTGTGGCAGATCTGGAGGAGCTGCCGTATCTAGTGAGTCTGGTATCGCCTCGGTGGATCGTAGCTTGCTGACCTGGCTAGTCGGCGGTGATCGAAGAGGGCCTCCGGCTGTACTCGGGCTTCTCGTATCGGCAGGAACGGGTCTCCCCGGACGAGGACACGGTCATTAATACCAGTTGGGACGGCAAGGCAGCTTCATATGTCATTCCCGCGGGGGTATATCACTCTGTACCATAATTCAGTTTGGGTTGACTGTTAACCGGGATTTTCAGACCTCCGTCTCCATGACAGCCCCCATCCTCCACCGCGACGAGGACCTCTACGGGCCCAACCCCGACACTTTCGACCCCGAACGATACATCAACAAACCCCACCTCAGCAAATACCTCATCACCTTCTCCCGGGGCCCGAGGCAATGTGTCGGCGTAAGTTCTCCTTTTTCCTCCCATCGGATTCGGCTAATGATATAGATTAACCTGGCCTATGCGGAGATGTACCTCGCTCTGTCGTCCATTTTCCGGCGCTTTGATGCATATGATGGAAGCGGGCTGCAGACGGTCCCCACCATGGAGCTGTATGAGACCACACGCGATGATGTGAAGATGGTTCGGGATCGGGTGGCGCCATTCGTGAAGACGGGGAGTTTGGGGGTGAGGGTGAAGTTACGGCTTCCCGGCACGGAGTAGTGGAGCATCAAGTATGAGAGGGGAAGGATGTCTGCCTTGTTATATAGGAATGCCTTTAATAGCAGTTCAATCGATATGCTTAATGTTGAGAAAAGCAGCCTACTGCCGTATAGCTTTTGAGGTCTACATATACCGTGTGTGGGTCATAGTACATTCACTCAGCAGCAGGCCTAGGGCTCAAGCCCCTCGACATTTATCTACCAATTCCGTGGATCTCGGGCCTCTAGCCACCGCACAAGCGCATGGCATCCAATGGGAACATATATATATTAACCGCTGGCCCAGATACCCGTTTTCCAGGTCTCGTGGATCTCATAATTCATATTATATATGTTCCATATACTATCTGGAATATACATAGACCTATTCTTATTCAGCTGGATCAGTGCTTTAATTAAGTTTACTTGGCATCCTCCAGGGCCATTCAGAATCTTCTCTGTCGTGAAACCTCCACACCTTACGATCACCTAAAAGCCTCCCCATAACTCCCGCATCTAAAGAAAGCATCACATCCACTCCATCCTGACTCCAATGCCCCCCCACTGCACCCCCCGGCCTCCCCTCCATCAACTGCATAATCCCATCGACCCTCGCAAACACCGCCTTGACAAACCCCGGACCGCCATTTCCAAAGTCGACCTCATACAGGCGTGTCCCGACCCACGACGTGGCCATGAGATGCCGTCGGCCCATAAAGGCGGGCCAGTAGCGATGGGGACACTGCTGCTGCATCTTCATTCCCAAATATCCTGCTACTCTGCCCGGAGTAAACTCCTTCACCATGGCTCTGATATGCTTCGCCAGATGAGCCAGTTCTCCACCGCCGCAGACCTGGGACGGAGAGCCAGGTATCGCGGCTGAGATCGTCGGCGATCCCATAGACCGCTCTGGGAGTGCGGGATGGACACGCTTTCGGATCCCCAGGGCGTAGGTTAGATAGATGATTTCGTTCAGATCCGGTTCCTGGCCATCAGTCACTCGTGCCCTCGCAACGCAGTTCCAGAGATGCGCGAGTAGCACATCATGGTAACTCAGCATACTATCCGACACACCCACGACCTCATCGCGAAGCCTCCGCAACGCCATCTCGGGGAAATGGACCACCGTCTGAGAGACAGGCGCAGCAGGGTCCCAGTCCTCCCAGGGGATCTGCCTCCCCGGTGGGTCGAGGGCCAGAGACTGGAATTCCTCTGGAGGCTGGGTCCATTTCCCAGGAACAGGGCAGTTTTCGGAGATCCAGGGGTCATATTCGTGTGTTGGCAGTGGGTTCAATCGTCCATCCGGGATATCCCCATTGGGATTACCCGCTGCGCAGGTATCCAAGCACCGGGGATCGAAAACCGGCCAGTCGCCAAGATAGGGAGTCGGATACTGACAGGCTGACCTGGTGGTGGCCGCCCAATCCAGCGCAAAGCCCGCCAAACAAACCGCATCAGCCAAGGGATGTGCAATGCGGAAGGCTATCGCCACCCCCCCATCAGTGAAAGTAGTAACCTTTATCGCCAGATTGGGGAGACTGGCATTCAGATCCGTTAGAGATAGAGCACACTCCGGCAACAGGTCCTTCTCCGGGAAGTGCGATAAGTCCCGAACACGTCCGGGCCCTGGAAGCAACTCCCTAATCGGGTTATCTGCTGCCGCGGCGAGGTAGGCCACGCCGGGGTCTGTGTCTGCGCCAGCCCCGAAGGTGAGCATCACGCGGCCCGGGCGTCCGGGCTGGCGGTGCAGACGGCCGGCCCATTGCGGGTAGAGGTCGAGGGTGTGTGCCAGGGATGTGTGCAGGGCTAGGGTCGAGGGCGCGGCATCGTAGAGGAGAATGGTGGCTGCGGTGCCGGTGGCCACGTGAGTGGCGTCGAGGATGGATAGCAGCACGGTCTGAGGCCGCTCCGACGGCGTGGCTGGATGGACGCGGGCCTGCGACAGGGTGCGGATGGCGGGCATGATGATGATGATGATGATGATGATGATGATGATGATGATGCAGTGCTGACGAAGAGATACATGGATAGTCGGACCGCGCTGGGCTATCTATTCTAATATCTAGTATCTCAGAGCGCGGACCGAGGTTCATCGGTGGCGCGCAGGCTGCATGGACTAGGGCATAGCTCAGCACTAGCGGAGGCTATCAGGCCCGGGGGTCTGGGTGTTATCGGAGCCTTATGACGACGTTCGTATTTGACACGCCACTATCTCTACATGTCATCTATTCGGGTGCGTGCTCCTTCGACTAGTTTCAACAATACATGACAGACTCATTGACTAGTATTAAGCAATAGGGGCGTAATAAGTACATTATCCGGACCGTAGTCGGATACAGGTATCGGCGTGGTCATCATTCGTGGACTTGCTCCGTCTCCGGGGTCGCCGCGATACCCATGGTCGCGGTGTCGTAGCCCTGCTGCTCGAGGTAGGCGCGGAAGCGGGCGTCTTCGTGGGTGATGGTGTCCTATGAGGGTTAGCGGTGTCCGACCGGGAACCGGAGTGATTGAGGGGGAGGCAACTCACCTGGTTAATCTTGGGGAGGAAGAAGAAGGCCAGGAAGGCGGAGAACAGACACAGGGCGCTGGAGACGTAGAAGGGGTCCTGGCCCTGGCGGGTCTTGTTGGGGGCGTTCTTGACGATGATGGGGAAGACGTAGGTGCCCACGAAGGCGCCGACCTTGCCCATCGCGGCGGCCGTGCCGTAGTACTGGCCACGGATGGGAGTCGCGCAGGTCTTGGCGGCACACAGACCCAGGTTGTCGCCGGGGCCGACTTCACCGAGGGCGAGGAAGATACTGCGAGGGATTAGAGACGGAGTCAATGGGGAAGCGGGGTTGGAGCTCACCCGTAGAGGACGACGAAGGCACCGACGTAGTGGTTGGTGTCCAGGTAGGGGTAGCAGCCCGTCATGATCAGACCGACCACACCCTGGGCGAAGACCGCGACGGCGAGGGTGTTGCGGGGGCCGAACCAGTCACTGCAGAAGGCACCCAGGAGCGATCCGGGCAGGTAGAAGACGTTGATGACGGTGTTCCAGCCCAGCGTGACCCACAGGGGGGAGTTGTCGCCGATGATGATGGACAGCCACTGGGAGGAGTAGATGCTGAAGGAGTAGGTGGAGAAGTCGTACATGAACCAGATCAGGGCGACGACACACTAAACAGTCAGTTTTTTAAAGACCCCCGCGGCAGAGAGGTGCAGCTTACCCAGCGTGCCCAGTAGAATCTATCCCGGTTAGGATGCGTCGGTGGTGCAGGAGAGGTGAAGGAAACTTACTTGATGATCAGCCAGATCGGAAACTTGTGCATCTTCTCACGGGTGTACTCGGTCGGCTCCTTGAGCTTCATCCGCAGGTAGATCAGACTGAGCGGGGGAATGACACCCAGTCCCAGACAGATGCGCCAGGCGGCGCGCAGGTGGTCTTCACCCGTCGCGAGCACGACGATCATGGGCACCAGAGAGGACGCGACGGAGGCGAGATCGAGCTGGAAGTTGGTGAACAGAATGAACCAGCGGTGGCGGGTGCCCTCCTTCATCTCGCCGCTGCTCTCGGCCGCCGCCACCGAGCCCGCCGGGTATTCTCCTCCCACGCCCAAACCCAAGAAGAACCGGTAGACGGTCAGCGCGTTGAACATGCCGGTCAGACTGCCGTTGCGGCCGTAGGCGCCCGCACACAGGGCACCGAAGACGAAGAGGATGACGGTGGAGACCATCAGGGTGTTGGTGCGGGACCAGTGGTCGGACAGGTAGCCAAAGCCCAGCATGCCGACGACGGTGCCGGCGAAGGCGACGGAGGAGACATTCTGGCTGTAGACGGAGCCGTCGTAGATGTCGGGGTAGAGCTTGTCGAGGATGGTGTTGACGGTTCCGATGACCTGCCGGCCGCTGCGTCAGTACGATCCGCTCGACCACGGACGCTTGACTTGAAGGCAAACTCACGTATTGCAGGTAACCGTCGGACCACAGACCAGCACCACAGGCGAAGGTGGGCCAACTGCGCTCCCAGAAGGTCTTGGGGGTCT
Source organism: Aspergillus ellipticus CBS 707.79 (assembly GCA_003184645.1). Taxonomy (NCBI): domain Eukaryota; kingdom Fungi; phylum Ascomycota; class Eurotiomycetes; order Eurotiales; family Aspergillaceae; genus Aspergillus; species Aspergillus ellipticus. The sequence goes on from KZ826022.1 coordinate 41,104, forward strand.
CGGCCAAGGGATCCTCGTCGACGTGGCGGTCGGTCGGGGGGTAGACCGTCAGCTCGGACGTCTTCTCGTCGCGGGGGTCCATCGTGCGGAGTTGCAAATGGCGACCGGCGAGGGAAACAGACGAGGGGGGACGAAGAGAGAAGGAAGAGGGGCAGCACGGACACGAGACCAGCAGTCACCGCTCAGCTGCGAGGGGGAATGAGACACTGAGTGGCGGGCCTGCGAGGGGGGACCCTTTTATACGCTGATCGGGAGAAGCACAGCAGGCCTGCCCTGCTCAGCCAAAAAAAAAAAAAAAAAGAAAAAGAAAAGGTCAAACTAACTGGAAGGGAAAGGATGCAGCAGCCCACTGGCGCGGCCAGGATCACGCCGGCGAAGGCAAACGCCCCATCGACTGGGGGAAAGCAGGCACTAGATGACTGGATGCTGCTTAGGGCTCGAGAACGGTACACGACAGTACCGGGGGCAGGCATGTGACAGCGCGGCGGTGGGGGTACCGGCGAGTACTGGGTACTGGCTGGCTCGGCCTGCCCGACCCGCCTTTCCAGAACAAGCTCCGCGGGCCCGGCAGCCAATCAGCGCGCCCAGCCACACCCCACGTGCCACCTCGTGCTGTGCGGTGCTGTCCTCCCCATTTCTCCCAGCATGGGACGCAGGACGCGGAGGCACGATCGGGGCCATGAGCTGCGTCGGCGGACCTGGCGCGCCGAAGCTGCCGCGGGAGCTGGGGATCAGCCCTGCAGCTCCCCCTCGGCGGCAGACGAGAACTGCTTCAGGCCACCAGACGCCGAGATACCAGCCCAGTGCGTTCGTGATAGGGCTAGTGGGCACCGGGGGAGATAAGATAACTGCCTCATGATGGAGGGCTGCCAGTCTGGCAGTCTGGCAGTCTGGCACTGGCGGTGGGAGATAAACGCGCCCGCGCTGATTCGCAGGCGACGTCAGGCCGGAACTGGCTGGCCGACCAGTCCGGGCCAGCGCTGGAGCCACCCACACGGACGGTTGGAAGCAGCACCTCGTTCAGAGTCGTTACTCACGACGGACGACTCACAACGACTCACTCGCCCCCATCCTCGTCCATCCAGCAGGACCGCGCGTCCTAATCAGGACTGCCCGCCCGCCCACGTGCCGGGCGTGTGGCCCTGCTCCAAAGGTCGCGCGACCTCGCCGCGTCAAATCCGTCGGCCTCTCTCCGGCTGGATGCATCAGCCATCAGGCAATCGGAGTCGCAGACGGCAGGGTTGCCGACAACTAGCGATCGCGAACAATGCTTGTTTTGCGACGCTCCAGAGGGGGGGGGGTCACGTGCCCTCCTGGATGGTGAGGAAGGCCAGGGGATCCGAGTCCCCAGGGTTGCCTTTTCAGCAGAAGAGACTCCCAGCATTTTGCTTCACCCCACTCTGTGACTGGCCATCTGAAGTTCTCAACATCTGGTCTGGGCAGATGGAGGGGAATGTCGGGGAGAGAGGAGGGGGGGGGAGAAACCAAGTTCCGGCAGCCGCAGCAGCAGTGAAGGGTTTGCACTGTTTGCTTGCCGGCGGGAGAGTGGCTGCCTGGGGCATCCGCAGGAAAGCGTAAGGCGGACTCGGACGGTCAGGTGCACGCGTCCTCAGATCTGGCTGCTGCTGCTGCTGCTGCTGCTGCTGCTGCTGCTGCTGCTGCTGGCTGCTCCTCCCCGCATTGCGATGGATCGCCCCTGATCCAAGCTGGTCGGCCTATCTTCCGGTCCTCCTGCTTGAATATTTTCCGGCTTCGTATCCCCGCGCCCTGGTGAGCCTGCCATGCTCAGCACTGCCACGATCTGCCCATAAAAGCACCCCCCGCCCCAGGTGTCCAGTCCTCCCCCCATTCATCCATCCCCTTCGCTTCTCGCCCGGGCAGCTGGCCTGCCACCATGATCGAACACCCGGGGTATACCCCCTTCCAACTGCAGCCCTCGTCCGTGAGGGTGCCGGACCAGCCCACCATCACGGGGCGCGAGCTGCAACTGATGCAGGGCACCCCTGGCTCCGCGCCCAACCTCGACCCCCCGGGACATCAGCACGAACTGCAACAGCGCGCCATCTTGCAGACCCGCGTCCAGCACATCCTGCGGAATACCCCGCAGCCCGGTCCGGTCGCCAGTCCGATCGCCAGTCCGCTCCGTGATCCGGCGGAGTCCCCCGCCCCGCCCCCGCCCCAGCCCCAGCCCGAGGCCTCGCCGTCGCAGCCCCTGCACCATCGGATGCTCCAACAATTATGATGATCTCCCGATCCAGAAGCCGGCAGACAGCAGACATGGCCTTCTACGGGCCGATCATCACGCCCAGCGCGCCACCCACGCCGGCGGGGCTGCACGCGGGGCTGACGCTGGCGCTGCGGGCGGATGCGGAGCGCCTGAAGGCCATCCGCGGCGCGGGGGGCGCCTTCGGCATCGTCACCGAGATCACCATCCCGGTCCACCCCGTCGGCCAGGTACGTAGTAGTCGTAGTAGTAGTATTACCACCAACAACCCTAGATCCTCGCCGGGGTCATCATGTACGACTCCACCGACCGTCTCCACACCATGCAGGAATACAACACCAACTACCAAGCCCTCTGCGCACAAGGCATCCCCGCAGCCCTGACCCTGCATCAAAGCCGTCCTCAACCTCCCCGAAGGGAAGTCCTTCCTGATACTCTTCATCTGGAGCTCTCCCGACATCGAGGCCGGCGACAAATGGCTCAACACAGTCTCCTCGCTCGCCCCGGCCATCCTCAACGGGGTCCACGAAACCACCCCCGTCGGATGGCTCACCCCCCACCACGCGGGGCAGGATATGGACGATCAACCTCAAGGAACTCACCTCGGAAGTCCTGCAGGTCATCACCAACCACGTAAACAAAATGCCACCGAACAGGCACTGCCTATTAAACATGCATCAACTCCGTCCGGGAACGGTCTCCGCCCAGCGGAAAGACGACTGCGTCGTCGCGGCGCGGGACGGTCATTTCATGTTCGAAATTTTGGGGGGCGGTGGGGGACGAGGAGCAGATCCCCGAGACGATGGAGTGGGGGAGCGCGTTCCAGGCGGCGTTGCGGGGCACGAACAGGGCGAATGTGTTGGACGCGCCGTATCTATCCCTGAGTGCGCAGGAGGAGCTGGATATGGAAAGGGGGTTTCGGGCAGGAGTGGGCGTGGTTGAGGGCGTTGAAGCGGAGGCTGGATCCGGAGGGGAGGTTTCTGGAGGGGCGATTGTGCAGTTTGATGAACAATAGGGGTTATATATCAAACGGATAGCTTGGGTTCAAATGCGCAAATGTGTGTAGGATGGATCGCTTATCTTCATTCTATCCGTTTCGCAAATTGTGGGTGCTAGTTAAAAGACTGAAATATAATGGCTCGACGAAAACTGTATCCTGACATCGAGATAAAGCGCAATCGTGCTGCATGATTTGCTAGCCGGACGGATATATATTGAACTAAGATCCCTAGACATGGATTCTAGTGGTGCCTCCTGACACCATCCCGACGATGCCGGGTTCCCGGAATAGGAAATCCGGCCCTGGCTGGGCCACTCCACGACGGTGCAGTACGCCGTCATCAACGCCGTGTTGCGGGATATCCCGACCAGTCTACGCGCGCCGGTCCTCAACGGAAGTTGGAAGATCAGAGGAGTATTAAACAGATATCCTCGATGCCAAGATGAGGGGGCTCTGGGTTATTTTCTTGGGTCTGGTTCCTATCATGGGGGTGTGTGCGCTGGGGAGTGTGTTTGTGGATGATGTGATGCTGAAGGGGGATGAGCCCGGAGGTGGACAGGGAGCCGAGGCAAGGCGAGGCGTGGAATGAGGGCTTGCTGGGTTGTTTGATGAGGCAAAGGCAATATTATCACGCTAAACTGCATAATATCGGATCATTGTCTATTCTGGGGTCTTGTTGATCTATTGCATCGTTCCATCTATTATGTATGTATCATCGTTCCATCATCACCAATCAAGCCAGCCCGGCCTTCTTCAACCACTCGTGAGCGCCCTGGTAAATCTCCTCACACAACTGCTTCCTCCTCGCACTCTTCAGCTCCCCCCCTGCAGGACCATGCGTAAAGCCATGCGCACACCCCGTCGCCAGGGTCCACTTATACGGCCCCTCTTCGAATGCCTCTTCCTGATCTTGCTTGTCCTCCAGGCCCGCCAGGCGATGAATCATCTGCTGTGCCTCCAGCCGGAGCATATCCCACTGCGCGGCGACCATGTAAATCCTGGGGGGCAGATCCTCGGCCTTCGCATAGCACGGACTCAGCACCGGATCGCGTCGATTCCTGCCCACCTCCACAAACCCCCAATCCAGATACCACCCGGCCTCGCCCAGCCGATCCACCGGCCCATCGCGATACGGCCTGGACTCCATCTTCACATCCGGCGGGTGGCTGAAATCCACAATCGGATAGTACGACACCACCGCCCGTACCACGCCCTTCAACGGCGGCAACTGCGCCGCGGACAGCGCCAAATGGCCCCCGGCACTGAACCCCCCGATCCCCACTCTCGTCCGATCCACGGGCAACTCCGGATCCTCCAACACCGCGGCCACCTGCGCCGCGACATCCTCCGTGGCCGTGGGGAACGGAAAGCGGGGCACCTTGCGATAATCCAGACTGACGACCAACATGCCCGTGCGCTTGGCCCAGGCCACGCAGAACCGGTCATCGACCGCCGCGTCGGAGACGGCGAACCCGCCGCCGTGGATGTTCAGATACACCGGCAAGAGCTTCCCCGGCGCGTAGTCCGGCGGGAAGAAGACGCGGGTGGTGAGCATGGGGCGACATGGATAGCGCCTCACCAGGGTCGGGCGCGTCCAGGCCGGGGCGGGCTTGAACACGCGCAGGTAGAAGAAGTAGAGGGCGGCGAGACATTTCAGGGCCCACAGGCGGAGGAAGCAGTTGAGGCGGTGGGGGAGGGGGAGGCGGACTTTGAGGAGCGGTTCCGTTGGGAGGGTTGTTGGTAGAACCTCCATGGTGGATGCAGCGGTCGTGAGGATGGATGGCAGTCGTAGACGGGATATATGAGGCACCATCCGGGGTGGTCATAAATCGACCCTGCAGCAGGCAGTCATCCTCGGTGAAGTGAAGCCCTAGTCGGTATGCCTTGCGACGTACGGAGTATCGAGTCAGGCACTGCTCTCCTCCAGCTCCATCCACCCCTCGGCCATTGGCTACTCCGTATCACTCGGGCCAGACCGGCCAGTCAGACAGCACGATCGGATCCGTCCCTTCATTGCGGCGGAGAGATTGGCCCCAGTCTGTACGGTGTACCATTGTGGTTTCTTTTTGCTTGTGTCCTTTTTGGGGCCGCTTGGGGGATCCTTCTCAACAGTTGTGGCCGGGCTTGCCGGATGGGGCTAGCGCGGGTGGTCGGTGTCCCAACTACACGTGACGGACTGGAGGGAAGTGAGCGGAAGGGGAATGAAGGGACAGTGGTCACAGTCTAAGCATATTATGATTTAGGGCAGGGTTGAGAGGAGTGAATAGTAGTACATAGTGGCCCGAGGGGGTTAGTAACACCCGTTGTGGTGAGGTTGTACAGCAGTAATGGATGATTATAGATAATTTTATATAATTACTGACTCATTATAACTATTATATATAATTTATAGTGATTATATAGTAGTATAACTATTATAATTATTAAGAACTTATATTATAACTATTTATAAATTATTTTAAATCTTTTAATATATAATATTAATATATTTTATTACTAAATAATATTAATCTTTATTTATAATTTATATTTATTTTACTTTAGTTTTAGTTTCTTTTTATTATCATTATTACTTACTAGTAGTAATACTGATATATTAAAGATTATATACTCTTTAATAGACTATGTATATTTATTTTAATATTTATTTTACTTTTTTATTATATTATAAAAGATTTTATTAATATTGTCTTTTATTTATATTTTTTTGTTTTTTTTTATTATTATTATTTTTTTTTATATTTTTTCTATTCTATATTCTTTTTTTTTAGTTTATTCTTTTCTATTATCAGTACTATTTTATTATAAAAGATAGTAAGTATTATCTTATTACTGGTTCTATTATATTTAACCTAATATTTTAGCTATATTATTACAGAAAATAAATAAATATAAAAATATCTAATTAAATAAGATCTCTAGATTTATAAAACTTTTTTAGAATCTGTCTAGCTGACTAATATATAAATTTTAATATTAATAATAATATTAATACTTTAATTTAACTAGATCTAGAGAAAAAATATAAACATTTTTAAAAAATATTAAACTTAACTGATCTAGTAGATTAGAAGAACTAGTTATAGTCTGATCTTATTAAGTTATACTAGATAAAACTATAGAATAATTTTTTTAAAAATATCAGTATTTTTTATATTATTTAAAAAAATAGATTTATATATTTCTTTCTTATATATTTATTAAATAAAATAAATTTTAAAATAATTAAGAATACTAGTAATATTATTAAAATATATAATAATAATTTAAATTAGTAGCTAGCTTAATTTCAATAAGTAGTATTATATATATATATAGTAGTATTTCTCTGTTTTCTTTATTTTTAATATACTATTATAATCTGGTATCTTTTAATAATATGTTTTTAATTAGAAGAAAATGATACATTAATTTCAGATAAAATACAGATTATAATATATTTAAATATATAAAAAATTATATTTTTAGTATTAAAATATATTAATATAATATATTTAATATATAATATATATATTGTTTTTACTGTAATAATAAATATTATATATATTATTAATATTTATTTTTCTGGATCTTATTTCTTTTATAGCTATATTTAACTTTAATTTTATTTTCTATTTAATTTTTTATCTTTATATTTATTTAGAACTATTAATATTCTTTATTATTAAATTAATTATCTGTTTTATTACTATAAGATTGCTTACTATATTATATAAATACAGGTTTAGTTATATAAAATATATTTTTTATTTACTACTAGAAAATCAGCTATTCTTATAATATAAATAAAATAAATATGTTTTTTAAATTTTAGTTAAAAAGATAATTAATTTTTATAATATACTTATTAAAATAGAAAATACTGTATTTATGTATTATTTACTATTATATATTATACTTAGAGTGGCTAACAGCCAGGTCAGGTCAGGTTAATTAAGATTTTTATACCTGACTGCAGGTTATGGTCAGGTATAAAAATATATATATTCCTGACCGGCTTAACCTGCGGTTAACCGGCGGGTCTAATTTCTCAGTAACTAAACCTATTTTAGAAGATAGTAAAATTAGGTAAAATACTGCTGTCTGATTTTATATCTTAACCTGACCGTCAGGTTATAGCCAGGTTAAGGTTAAGGTATATGTGATAGAATAGCCTAGCTATCATGGTAACAGCCCTCGGGATGACGTATTATAGTGGTAATAGAAGTTGTGAGGTCATCAATAGCGGTTCTACACCCTCTTAATATCTAAAAGGTACCGATTCCTTTACAGGAGACTACTGATCCCTTAAGGATCAGTCTATTTTATAGATATAGACTACCTTTGTTATTATTAGATAAATCTATTATATTTAGTAGTTAATTCTTTATTTAATTAACAGGCTTTCTATTCTGATAAGTAGATTTTATTATATTCTGATTCTTTTTTTTTTAACTATCTAAAAAAGATATTATCTCTTGAAGATAGTACAGAAAGAGAGATATCTAGTAATTATATTAATTTAAAATTATTATTAAATACTGTTTCTACTGCTGAGGAAATCTAATAATTAAAAAATTATATTTATTAATTAGAATAAGCTACTAATCTACAGAAGAGAATAGTCTATCTCTAAAGAAATAATTCCCCGGGTAAGATCTTTTCTATATACTACCGATCCTCTTCTGAATCAGAAAAAAATAAGAGAAAAATTAAATTTAAAGATATTCCCTGCTTTATCTTAAATTTTAATCTTTAAAAGTATTAAGAATAGATTACTGATTTAGAATATATATTTTAGAGAGCTTTTAAGAAATATTTATCAGAGAAATATAAGATTTTTACTATTATTAATTATATAGACTCTGTATATAGGCAGAGATAGTATTATTTTATTAATAATAAAAGCCCGGTAGTAAGACAATCTCTTAAGAAATTATAGCCTTAATTTAAGAATTAGATTTTTACTTTAATCCGGAATACTACTACTTTTTAATCAGATATTATAGCTTAATTTAAATAAGCTTACCAGCAATACAGTCAAGATCCGAAAAAATTTTATATTTATCTTAATATCTTAGAATAATACTTTTCTTGTCAGACAGAAAAAAAAAAAGTTTTATTATATTTTATTAAATTATTATCTAATCTTAATTACTATATTTAAAAATATATTTTCTACTTACCGGAAAAATAGGATAAAATAGTAGCTATTATTATTTATTACTATAAATTATAAAATAATAGATAGAAATATAAATAAAATAATAACTAATTCAGTAGCTATAAATTATATAAATACTTCTAAAGCTATTCTAACAGACTAACTAAAGAAGATATATTAAACTGTAAAAAAAACCTTACCGGAAAAAATAATAATTAATTATAATATTTTATATATAATAGTATCCAGTATCTTATAAATTAATACTCTACTGAAAATAGAAAGATTTAATCTATTAAAATCTATTAATATTTATCAGATTCTAAAAAAAAATAGAGAAATTAGAATAAATCTTATAATTTTAACTTTTTTATCTATAGTAGGGACTATATATTATTTTTATATTTTTATTTATATTTAAAACAGTCTTAAAATCTTTACAGATCTAGACAGTTATACTAAAGTAAATATTATTAGTTATTAATTTATTAAGATTTATAATCTTTAATATATTCTAATTACTGTATCCAGAATTAAAGTTATTAATTAAATTACTACTTCTATCTATAATATATAGGAAGTCTCTATTACTATTACTAATTTGCAGGAAAGTACCTGTATATTTAAATAATATTATATAAGGATTAATTAAGATCCTCGTCTAGAAGACAGCCTGATCCTGTTATTAATAACTATATTTTAAAACTTTTATATTAATTTATTAATATAGAATTAATAATAATAGTTTAGTATACTATCTATTTCCCTTCTTTCTACTATCTAATTTAATAAAGTAACCCGGAATTCAGTAAAAGTATATATTATTATTAAGCTTTCTGAAGATATTTAGCTACCGGAGAAAAAATCTTTTAATTTACTTCTAAATCTAAAAATAATTTTAATTAAACTTCAGGAATTCTAAGATATATTTTTTATAAATTTTTTCTAATAATTTCTCTCTTATAGTCCTGCAGACTATATTATTAATATTAAATCTGATAAAATATTTTTTTACAGTCCTATATATCCTTTATCAGAAGCTGAACTTAAGATTTTATAAAAATATATTAAAAAAAATTTAAAACTAGATTAAATTTAATCTTTAAAAAGTCCTGCAGGGGTCTCTATCCTTTTTATATTTAAGAAGAATAGTAGTTTATATCTTTATATAGACTATAAAGATCTTAATAAAGTTTTTATTAAGAATTATTATTCTTTATTTCTTATTTTAAAGATTCTTAATAGAGTTTCAGGCAGTAAATATTTTTTAAAAATTAATATTAAGAATACTTACTACTGAATCTGTATTAAAAAAGATAATAAATAAAAGATAGTATTTTATACTTAATACAGCTACTTTAAATATATTATTATATTATTCAGACTAACTAATATTTCTATAATATTCTAAAATTATATATATACAGTATTTTATAGACTCTTTAATAACTTTTATATAATATATTTTAATAATATTCTTATCTTCTTACCAGATAAAAAATCTTATATAAGATATATTTATTAAGTACTAGAAAAACTCTGAGAAGCTTAACTCTATATAAAGCTATCTAAATATTTATTTTATTAATCTTAAGTCAAATTTCTAGAATATATTATTAATACTGATAAAGTATCTATAAATCTTTAATAGATAAATAATATTATTTTATAACTGATTCTTAAAAATTACTATAATATCCAGATCTTTCTAGAATTCTATAACTTCTACTGTTAATTTATTTAAAATTATTTATAAATTATTTTATCTCTTATCTTCCTACTTCGTGGAGCAGTTAACAGTTAAAAATCTGAGAAAATCTGCCTAAATCTATATAAACAGCTTGCTTTTTACTGTCTAATTACTATCTTTCAGTATATACTTCTACTGATATACTTTAATTTTATAAAATCTTAATATTTAGAAACTGATATATTAAAAAAAGAGATAAGTAGTATTCTATCCTAACCTGATAATAAAAATATATTTTATCTAATTATTTTCTAGTCTTATAAGTTCTTCGGTACCGAACTAAACTATAGTACTCCAGATTAAGAATTATTTACTATTATTTATTTCTTTAAACAGTAGTAACAGTATTTTAAAAATACTCTCCAGATAATTAAAGTCTTATCTAATTATTTAAACTTATAATTCTTTATATATTAAACCAGGATTAATAGGAAGTAAGCTTAATAACTTATAAATCTGATCTTTTATAATTTTATTATTAAATATAGAATAGAAAAATTAAATCTAATAGATAGATTTTCCAGAATATTTTCTAGATTCTAAATAAAGCCTGCTCCTTAAAAGAAATTATTAACTCTGATTTAAAAGTAATTTATAAGTATATTATCCCTGATAATAAGAAACTTAATTAAAGAGAAATCCCAGTTTAAATCTTAAGATATATAGGATTACCCTGGATTTAATACCTGTATTATATTAAGTTTAAAGAATTCTAATAATTAAGCTGATATAGAAATAGCTGACTGGACTACTTAAAAAAACTTATTTTAAAAAAGATTTATTCTCTAATCTATAATATTACAGGTATATACTATAGAAGTTCTATACTCAGATATATATAATTCCGAGCTCTAAGAGATAATCTTATATTTATTGAATAAAGATCCAGAGACGTAACAGTAAAAAACTACTATTTAATAAAAATAATCAGACTAGAAGTACTGGATAATTAAAATTATAGATTATTTATATTTTAAAAACTGCTATTATATTCTATTCTCTAAAATATTATACTAAATACTTATTTATTTATACTATAATAATCTGTTAATAGAATACTTCGGAAAAATATAAACAGAAGTACTTCTATAAAGAAAGTTCTATTAGAATAGATTATATTATAATATAGCTGAATATATCTAAACTTACTTAATATATTAAGATAATACTGTTTTAAAGTATTAATTATATAGCAGTCTTAAATTACTACTAATTCTATCCTATCTATTTACTAAATTAGTAATAGACTTTATTACAGGACTACCTCCGGTTATTTAATATAGAAAAACTGTTAATACTATTCTTATTATTATTAATTAATTCTTAAAATACTGTTTTTTCTTTACTATTCCGTTTATAATAACTGCTCCAGACCTTGCCGAACTATTTTATAAATAGATTAAACTTATCTTTGGACCCCTAACAGGTATTATATCTAATTAAGAATTAATCTTTATAAATAAATTCTGATTAAATTTAGCCTATAATATCTATATAATCTTAAAGCTTTTAATAGTATTTTATTCTTAAATTAATAGCTAAACAGAACAGATAAATTAAATTCTTAAATATTATTTTCAGTACTACTCCAGCTAATTTAATATTAACTAGCTGGTAATATTATTAATTATTTAATTTATTTATAATAATATAAATAATATAACTACAGGCCTATTATCTTATAATATCTTATATAGCTATTCACCAGACTTTTATCTTAAAATTAAGAATAATTCTTAACAGTAAGAGATCCCAGCCGTACAGGATAGGATTAAAAAGCTTAAAAAAATAAAAAAACAGTTATAAAAAATATAATAAATAGTTATAGAAAAATAAAAAGAATACTATAATAAGTACAGAAGACTATTCTTCTTTAAAGAAAAAGATTTAGTAAAGCTATTAATCCAGAACTTACAGTTTAAAGAGTTAAGAAAATTAGCTCCGAAGTTTATAGAATCTTTTCAGATTTTTAAATATATCAGATTCCAGATATATTACTTATATCTATCTGAGAAATATAGATAAATTTATAATATATTCTATATTTTTTTATTAGAACTGTGGAATACTGGAAGAGATTATAAAGAACTGCTCCTGATACCGGAGCTAGATAATAAAAATAAATAAAAAATTAAGAAAGTTAAAAACTATTAATATTATAACGGCTAAAACTACTATCTGATTAAATAGAAAAGATAGCTAAATAAATATAATTAATAAATCCTTAGCAAAAATATAGTAAATATATAAAAAAGTATTAGAGATTACTAGAGGATATATCAGAAACTATAACAGCCGAAGAAAATCTAGTAAAATACTACTGGATAGTCTACAGAAGCATGCCTAGCTGTTAATAATAAACTAGTTAGATAATATTTTACTAATATACTAATAAATATATTTCAAATACTGTTACAAGGCGACAGGTTGCGTCTATACATATTAATAATTATAATCCACTGCTATTCAGCACCAATTCAGCTATAAATCAGATATAAGCCACCTTCACGGATCCCCGCTATTCTGAATCAGAAACACATGAGGTTATCCCTAATACTCGAGCCAGGTGGCTCGTCCCAGTAAAGGAGGGTGCTATTTGTGATAGAATAGCCTAGCTATCATAGTAACAGCCCTCGGGATAACATATTATAGTGGTAATAGAAGTCGTGAGGTTATTAATAGCGGTTCTATACCCTTTTAATATCTAAAAGATGCCGATTCCTTTGCAGGAGACTACTGATCCCTCAAGGATCAGTCTATTTCGTGGATATAGGCTACCTTTGTTATTATTAGACGAATCCATTGCGTTTAGTGGTTGATTCCTTATCTAGTCGACAGGCTTTCTACCCTGACAAGTAGATCCTATCACAGTATAACGGTCAGGTTAATCCACTCTAATATTAGATATAAGAATCTTAATCTGATAAAAAGATAAGAATATTATTAAGATATATAATATAAAAATTATTAAAAAACTTTTATAATACTATATATATATAATTCTAGAATATTACAGAAGTATTAGTCAGTCTGAATAATATAATAGTATATTTAAAGTGGTTGTATCAGATATCAAAAGCAGTTTTTTATTTTTCTTTTTTTTTAATACAGATACAGTAGTATATACTCTAGTATAATTACAGGATACTTTAGTAAACTGAGTAGTTAAAAGAAGTAAAATAGAGAGTATACTGAACCACTATTAATAATTCTGCGGTAATAAGTTAATATATAGATCTCAGAGAGTAGTTATTAATAGTAAAATAGAGCTGTCCTGAAGTCGGAGGTTCTTATTAATCCTTATATAATAGTACTCAAAAGTACAGATAGTATTCTATAAATATATAGTAGTAATAAAGATTTTCTATACTTTATAAATAGAAGTAGAAATCTAATTAATAATTTTAATTCTGAAGACTATAATAAATATATACTGAAAATAATATATTTTAATAAATTAATAACTAATAATATTTATTTTAATATAACTATTAAGATTTATAAAGATTTTAAGACTGTTCTAAATATAAATAAAAATATAAAAATAATATATAATCTCTACTTCAGATAAAAAAGTTAAAATTATAAAAATTATTTTAATTTATATATTGTTTTTTAATTAAGAGAGTATTATAATACTTTTACTGATTAAATCTTTTAATTTTTCCAGAAATATTAGTTTATAAGATAATCAGTACTATTATAAATATAGTATTATAATAGATTTCTTTTTTTAATAGGATTTCAGGACTGATTTTAAGAAGAATTTTTCCAGGCTCAGGCGAATTCTTAATAACTAAGGCGAATTCTCAATACCTAGAATAAATTCTGGATACCTTCACTTTCACCTCAATAAGACCTTACTTTTCACTCAAACTTTATATGGGATTCCATACAAATTTCAAGTAAGGGGTGAAGTAAAAGTAAAAGGAAAATAAAAGATAAATAAAATCAATTTCTTGAATAAGAACTGATTATTGAATGAATGAGTTGAACTGAAACTGCTTGCTTAACTCATTAAAAAATAATAGGAATTGACCTCTTATTTATAGCTGAATAGCTATATTAATTCTTCGAGGTTTTCCGCGATCATATGAAAAACACATGAAGAACACATGAAAATGACGAAGTTAATAAACTCGTATTGAATAGATAGTTTCTTCCAGGCCGGTTTCCCCGCTGAAGTAGATTGTTCCAGGCCGTTTTCCCCGCTGAGGGGTCCGGAACTCGGGAATTCACTTCGTGAACTGGTTAACCTGAGGCAGCAAATCTGTGAGCCTGAGGTGGCGAATTGGTGAGCCTGAGGCAGCGAACTGGCTATATAGTTGACAGATTTAATAGTATTTTTTTATATAATAAAAAAGATTAATCTTTATTTAATTATTTAAAAAATAATTTTTTTAAAAAAATATTATTTTATTTTTATTTTTAATTATTCTAAAGCTTATAATAATATATAGCTAGTATAGAGTGGCTAACGGCCAGGTCAGGTCAGGTTAATTAAGATTTTTATACCTGACCGCAGGTTAAGCCGGTCAGGAATATATATATTTTTATACCTGACCATAACCTGCAGTCAGGTATAAAAATCTTAATTAACCTGACCTGACCTGGCCGTTAGCCACTCTAATATTTACTCAATATCTATTATATAATTCTTCTAATATTATATTATATTTATAAAATATTAACATTATATAAAATTAATTTAGAATATTATCTTTAATAATTATTATAAATAAATTATTTTTCCTGGTTATAAATTATATAATTATATTAAAACTATTAATCTAAGTTATAAATTAAATTATATTATAACTAGTTTTTAATTCTATAAAATTAGAGCTAACTGATATAGATTTTATTAGTTAATAATAATTTAAGATTAAATACTTATATCTAATCAGATTAAATAGTAATTATTTATTATAGACTAGCTTTAATAGTAGAAAACTAAAATAATAAGACTACTATAATTATAATAAAACTATATAGTAATAGTATTAAATACTCTTTCAGATTAGTTAAAAACTATAAATAATAGTTTACTGCCTTCTCTGACACTATGGTACCAGTTATAAAAGCCTAACCGCCAACCCCTCTGGGCCACTATGTAGTACGTAGTACTAAGATTCATAAAGATGAGTGGTGGTTGCTCTGTTCCCCAGTTATATATAAAGCAGGAAGAAGGGGGGGTGGGCGTACCCTGAGTTTTGAGTTTACAGCAGAGGCCAGGTCAGTTTCAGTCTTGAAGTGGCTGAGAACTAACTCTACGAGTGGTATTGTTTGTCAAGGCGACCAATATAGATTATCTGTGGCAGTTCTACACAATTCAAGCTAGATGCGTTGCCCGGTAACCATCCATATTCCATGGCGGTGGAAATGCGGAGAAAACAGCCCGGGTCGCAGCTCATCATGGTCTGAAAAAAGGTGAGCGTGGTCTAACATTCTGCCGGTCATCTCACCGCCCCCTTCAGACTACGCCGAGCTGTTCTTGGCATATGCTCAGCATGGTCTGAACCCCCCTGTATTAAGGGGTTTAGACCATGATAAGTATCTTGACCACAACCAACTTTAGCCAATCATATACTACGCACGTGTTATAAGAACCTACTCGGTTGTAGCTATTATTATCTAATATTCAACTGCATATACTATATATATAGAATATAGATTTATTATATTCTTTATCAGATATCTGATTTGTATAGCTATTTACTATTTATTCTCTTTTCTAAAGTAAGTAGTAAAGTAAACAGGTAAGGTATATATTTTATTTAATATATTTATATTTACTATTTAATATATATATAAGTAGTTTTTTTCTTTCTATTTTATTCTTCTCTTCTATATCTATCCAGGTAAGTTGCTCCCTCCCCTCTATTCTACGAGCACGTGCCCGGTATATACTATAAAATAAGAGCCCCGGTACTCCAGTACCTTCTCCGTATATACAGGGAGGGATTCCCTGCTTTCTGCAAGTCGCATATACTTCGTTCGTTTGTACCGAGCATATGCTCGTTCTATACTACTAATTATAATAATTAATATATACCGAGCACATGTTTTGTATATCTATTTTATTTTAATATTATACTACTATCGTATATGTTACGTATATATAAGATAAATACTATACTTGACTTCGATAATCCGGAAGTAGCGGCGGCTATAAACCCGTCAGTCTATAGGTATCATCATGGTAAGTATATATAAGATATAAGCGAAGCATATACTGATTATAAATAGATCCTATTCCGAATAATAATATTGGTTGGAGATCTACTAGTAAGATATATCCTACGCAGATGCAATATATATACTAATAAAATACTAGTTAATCTTAAGGAAGCTATCACTACTGAGCTGAATGAATATCAGTTCTATCTGCGTATATACTGAGTATATACTGATCAAGATAGCCCTACCCGTCCCACCTGAGCGTATATCAGGCGTCAACGGTCTGGTGTAAGTGATCATCCCAGTATATATTAAATATATACTAACAAAGAATAGCTGTAATATTGCGGTAAATAGGACGTAGATATGTAGTACCTGTTGTATATTGTAAATAGCAGTATATAGATATACTCAGTATATATTAAGTCTAAACTAATAATATATAGCTTCGCTGATATATATACTAAGCATATTCTGGTATATGTATATTATTTCAGTTAGTATATATTCTGCATATACTAATAATATATAGTGGAAAACCTATCTAAAGCAAATACAGGCTTCGAGGAGAAGATTGCCGGCGAGAAGTAAGTTAGATCTATATATCAGTTTAGTATATACTAATAAATACAGTATTTTAAAATACTGGATACTCTATCTTGGCTAGCGGCAGGCACGGTATCTATATAAGCTAAAGTATATGTTTTATATATGCTGAGCTTATATTTAAGAGAGATATATCTAATATATACAGAAATAAGATCTTGTATAAATTACTTATCTAGCGCTATGCTGACATGTGCGAGATATTGGTATAAGTTACTATACCTCGTATATACCCTGTATATACCAAGCTAAGAGAAAACAGGTCTATTAATAAAAGATTTAAAGATAAGTTTAGTAATACTTTTTATTATATAAGTATATTCTTTATATATATAGTATATATACTAATAATATTATAGTAAGATACTATATCTGTTTCTGTAACTCTCCAGATAAGTCCCCTTCTATATTATTTTATATATATACTAAATATATATAAAAGTATAAGAATACTGCTCCTGTAATTCCTAAGATAAGTCTCTCTCTATATTATTTTATATATATACTGAATATATACAGAAGTCTAAGAATACTACTCCTGCTAAGACCAGGTTCTTCTTTTATTATAACTGCGGTAAGCGTATATCCTCTATATATACTAAGAACTTAATCCTTTCCGATAAAATTATTAATCTGAATAATAATCTGGATAGTAAAAGTATAGATACTTAGCCCGTGCGCAGTATATAATAAATACTATCTCTTTAAAAGTTTTATATATTCAGTATATGTTTCGCTTATATCTCCCAGTAACTTTATACTTAGTATATACTAAGTAATCACCCCTCTGAATATTATCTACTTATATCTAGTATATACCGGCTAGATTATAATAAATTAAATTATATAATACTAATCCTTAAGGATATATCTAGCTTATACTTAAAGTTCTTTTATTTTTTTATTTTTTTCTTTTTAATAAGGTATATATAGACCGTATATATAGAGTTTAGAAGACTTAGCTGTTTAATAGAGTACCAGAAAGTTTTAAAGTATATTAACTGTATATACAGTATTTACTAATATTTATAAAGATATTCTAGAATATATTATCTACTCTTAATATACTATATATATATTCTATATATATAATATAGACTGGTCAGTCTAGATCTTCTCTTTCTCTAATTTACTAATCTTCTTAATTAAATCCTGCTTCTGCTTCTGTTTATATAGAGCTTTAAACTACTGTTTTATAGAGTCTATATCTAGAATATACTCAGTATATTCTGAAACTGGTTTAATTATAAAAGTATCCAGGATATATTACGCATGTTCTGGATTCAGTATCTGGATTAATTATATTAAAAGTATCTCTGGCAGATTAATACTGGTATTATCTGATCCTAAAGTTTCTACTATGTTCAGAGGATATATACGGGTATAACTCGGTATATATAAAGTATATATAGAGCATATATCAGATACAGCAGAATTTTAGAATACTGATTAGATTCTGTAATTCCTGGAAGATGCTTAATATCTTCCAGATATATATAATATATATATAGAACTTATATCAGATACAGTAGAACTTTAGGATACTGATTAGGCCCTGTAATTCCTGGAAGATGCTTGACATCTTCTAGATATATATAGTATATATATTAAGTATATATCAGAACTGGCTACTGATTGGGCCTCTGCAGCAGGCTTAAGTAGGGATATATTATATAGATTATCAGGATTATAAAAAAGATAGGTATATTTTCTTTAATACTTAGCAGCCTGCTGCTAGCAGTGATCTACTTATAGTAAGTATATATACAGTATATACTGAGTAGATACTAATCTTACTGCTTAAATATTACCGTCCTGTATATAATAGAATTTTAATTATATTAAGTTAGACTGACTCTCTAAGTAACCTGCTGCTTATATTTTATAAATACTTTATTTATATATTTTTTTAACCTGTATATTATATATAGTAAGTATATAGTATATATAGATTAGAAATATACTTTACCTAAATATAATAGTAAGAAGAGAAAGTTTCTATCCTGTATAATTATTATTCTAGAAATAACTGCTTTTACTAAGTCCAGTATATTTTTTAGTATAGATCCAGTCTAAATATAAGATTTTAGATAACTCAGCAGCAAGTCTACTAAGAATTTAGAATAATTTCTTATTTTCTAGCCAGTACTTAAGCTCAGGATATTCTGTACTTAAGTACTGTATATATTCAAGAATTTCCTGGATAATAAATACTTTCTATAATCTACAGATCTTATATTTAGCAGGATAGTTATTAAATTTCTTACAGAAATTATATTAAATATAGATTTAGTAAAAGATAATAATATAAAATAGATACTCAGTTTATTCTTATCTTAAATCTAATTTATACAGGTAATCACCTAAACCTATATATATTATATATTATATATACCTCCAGCCTGTTTTTTATATATATTAAGTATAATAATACAGATCTTATTCTTATCTTTCTGAATATAAGAAAAATATACAGGTAAATAGGCTATATTACTAAATATTATAAAAAATTTTTTAAATATAATTATATATACTCAGTATATATCTTGATCTATAAAAATATATATATATATAATAAGACCTGTAAATTATTTAATATAAATATAATATATTAGCAGTATATATAGTATATATATTTAATATCTGTATTCTATACTAAGATAGAAAAAATATTAGTTATTTTCTGAACTATTTTAAATAATAAATCTATTTTAATATATTAAATATTAATAAAGGCTTTAGTTTAAGTATATATACAGTATAAGATTAGAAAATAATTAGTATTATTAAGAAAATAAACCTCTCTAATCTACTGTTTATTACTATTCTGTAACTAATTAAAAGAATATTCTCTTTGTATACCTAGTATATATTATAAATATATTAAGAATATACTATAATTATTTTATCTTATCTTATAGATTTGTTTCAAGCGGGTAGATAAGTAATCTCTATTTTTAAATTAAAGCTGTAACTTAATTTTTAACTCGAAGACCTTAGTATAGAGCTGCTAGTATAGAAGAACTAAACTGATTATAAATTATTATAAAATATAGAGACAGTATAAGTTATTCTATATATTTAGTATATCCAAGATATAGATTATATATATATATAATATATATATAGTTAAATCTAAATAATTATATTTTTTAATAATTCTGATAACTTAATCTATAATATCCTTTAGCAGCTGTATTAAAGATAAAGAATAATATAAATATTTTTATTAATAAATTAGAATTATAAAAAAAAATTAAATCTAATTTAATAGAAAATATAAATTAAATCAGACTTTATATAGTTTTTACTTAAGTTTATCAGTACTTCCAGAATAAGTTTAATCTATACTAAATTAATATTATACTTATATTAAGTATATATATAATCTTACTACAGAATCTATAATAAACTATTAATTAAATAATAAAAGAATATATATTACTAATATTACAGAAACTATATTAAATAAGATTTTATAAATAATTTTTATCTATTTAAGTAAAGTATTAAACAGTAAATATATAATACCAGGACTCTATATCTGAATTTTTAGAATAATCTAAAAATATATACTGTATATTATTAGTATATATAATATATATAATATTAATATATAAAGTATATACTCTATTTCTTTTAAATATAACTGGATTTTATACTATATATATACTTATTCCAGTATTTTAAAATTTATAATATTCTTATAGTTTCTTATTCTAAAAATAAAGAAATATTAAATATAAAGATTCAGTTTTTTATTTAATCAGATTATTAATCTGATTAGTATAAAATCTACAACTATCTAAAGAAGGTAATTAATTAAAAAGTTTAAGATTTTCTTGTATATTATTATATTCAGGAGTATTAAATATAAGATATTCAGTATAAATATAATATTTTATACTATTATATATATAAGATCTATACTAGATCTTATATTTATTATTATTATTAATCTTATAAAGTAGATTTATATTAATAATCTTAGCTTTACCTGTATAATATATTATATATTAAATCTATATATTTAGTATATATATTATTTATTTAATTTATATACTATAAAGAAAGAGAGTATATATTTATATTTAATATTTACTGTATAAAAAAATTATTTATTAAAATTTTATTAAGATTTTCTGCTTCTAATTCTGGTAGATAAGGATTAATTAAATAAATAAAATAAAGAATACTATTTAAATTTGTAGTAGAATATTCAGGTATTAAAAAATATTTTTAAATCTAAGATATCTTAATTTTATAAGAACTATTATATATAATAACTATACTATCTTTTTTTATATCCTGTATATATTTAATATATATTTTATATAAGTTATATATATATTTACCTCAGTTAAATCTATAGAAATTAGAATAAAATCTAATAAATTAAAATTAATTTAAAATTCAGATTTTTATTCTTATATAAGATCAGGAATACTACTAGTATTACTAATATTATTATCAGATTCCTGTATTTAATTAATATTAAGTATATATAAAAAGAATATAGAGTATATACTTTATTTATATTATTTAACCAGCAGATAATCTTGTCTTCTATCTCTTATTAAGTTATTTTATCAGTAGATTATAGTATATATTCAGTATATATATAGTTTAAGAAAAGAGAAAGAAAGACTGGTAGTATTATAAAGTAGTTCAGTAGGATTTAAATCTTATTATAATTTAAATATATTCTTAGTATATCTTATTATAATCTGAAATTATTCTTAGTATAGCTTATTATAGTCTGAAATTATTCTTAGTACAGCTCATCGTAGTCAAGACGGAAAAGGATTATTCCGTATTTAGTGTTAGACCACGCGGAGTTTATTTCAGACCACGCCGAGCTGTAAGCCCATAGTTAACTATAGTTCGGGTCGCAGCTCATCATGGTCTGAAAAAAGGTGAGCGTGGTCTAACATTCTGCCGGTCATCTCACCGCCCCCTTCAGACCACGCCGAGCTGTTCTTGGCATATGCTCGGCATGGTCTGAACCCCCCTGTATTAAGGGGTTTAGACCACGATAAGCATCTTAACCACGACCAACTTTAGCCAATCATATGCTACGCACGTGCTATAAGAACCCACTCAGTTGTAGCTATCATCATCTAATATTCAACTGCATATGCTATGTATATAGGATATAGATTTATTATATTCTTTATCAGATACCTGATTTGTATGGCTATTCACTATTCAC
>KZ826023.1:35173-62683 GCA_003184645.1 Aspergillus ellipticus CBS 707.79
GGGTTTTTTTTTTTTTTTTTTTTTTTTTTTTCGATTCGAGTTAAGTTTGAAGGGTGCTGATGTACTGCTGTAGATCCGGAGTTCTACGAGGCGCGCGCCATCGTGTTCAGCAAGATGGGCCAGCACCGGCAGGCGCTGGAGATCTACGTGTTTAAGCTGGAGGACTACGTCAAGGCCGAGGAGTTTGTTACCCATGGATTCTACCTGGATCAGGAGCTAACGGAACTACTCGCAGATACTGCAACCAACTGCACAAGGCGGAAGACAACGCGGTGGCGGACGGGGTCCCGCCGCGCTGCGTGGCGCTGCTGGCGTACGAAGAAGACAAGCCGTCGATTTATCTGACTCTACTCTCGCTCTATCTGTCGCCGCCGCACGGCTATCAGGCGCGGTACGGCCCGGCGCTGGAGGTGCTGGCCAAGCACGGGTCGCGGCTGCCGCCGAACTCGGCGCTGGACCTGATCCCGGAGACGCTGCCGGTGCAGGAGCTGGAGTTCTACTTCAAGGGGCGCATGCGGGCGGCCAACTCGATCCTGAACGAGAGCCGCATCGTGTCGAGCCTGCAGAAGCAGGAGCACGTCAAGACGCAGGCGCAGCTGCTGGTGGGCGAGGCGACGGACGGTTCGGCGACGCGGGCGCGCCATGTCACGATCACGGAGGAGCGGGTGTGCGGGATGTGCCACAAGCGGATCGGGGGGAGTGTGATTAATGTGTTTGCCGAGTGAGTCTCTTTCTTTTCTGCCTTTTTTTGGATCCAGCTGACGGGATAGTAACACGGTGGTGCATCTTGGCTGTGCCAATCGGATGCGGTAGATAGTTTTGTATGTCTTGTGCATTCGCATATGGTCATCTCTTTCCGGAGTGGCGGTGATACCCGGTCTGTATGCTTTTTTTTTTTTTTTTTTTCGCATAGCTGCAATATACCCAGCTGTCATTCAACCCGTAGCGAGTATATCCTCCATCTGTATCCTATATCCTAGCCTCAATCCACCCCTCCTTATCCTAGTATCCGTATCCAACCCACTCCACATATCGCCCCCTCCCCTTCCTTCCACCCCTCAAGTTAAAACCCCCGAGAAAAGAAAGTGGGGGGGGGAGCTTAAGCTTCAACAACCTCCTCCCCGTAATTCTCCTCCTCCTGCGACTCCTTCTCGTCGACCTGGCCGGCAGCCCGCTTGTCGTCGTCCATGCGGGCGGTCAGGAAGGCGTTGATGTCGCTCTGCAGGGCGGGCACGCGGGCGCGCAGGTCGGCGAGGAAGGCGGATTTGGCGGGCACGGAGGTGGGGGGAGGGGCGGCGATGGAATGACTGAAAGTGTGGGAGGGGTGGGAGGGGGTGGGGGAGGTGTAGGTTGCTGTTAGGTGGAGGGACATTTTCACGATGTGGTGGTGTGGTGTTTGGAGGGGGTGTTTGGAGGAGGAGGTGGTGGTGGTGGTGGTGGTGGTGGTGGTGGTTGAGAGAAAGAGTGGTTGAGAGAAAGAGTGGTTGCAGTGGAACGGAGGGAGGGAGGCTGGCTGGAACTGGAACTCGGCTGCTTCACGGCGATCTCTCCTGCTGATCTCTCTCGACAGAGTACAGAGTGCAGACTACAGACACTCACTACTCACTCCCTCCAATTCATTCTCTTAAGACATTATGGCCCACTCCTAGCATTCTGCACTGCACTGCACCACCCACCACCTCATCTCACCGCTGCCACTGCCAACCAACATGCTGCGCTCGCCCGTCTCGCCCGAGCGAGCCTCGCGATCCCCCCTCCCTCGCCGCTCCTTCGACGACTACTCCTCCGGCAGCGACGCCTCCTCCATCACCTCCAATGTGACCACCATCTCTCCGAACCAGCCTCCTCCTCCTCCTCCTCCTCCTCCTCCATCTCAGTCTCAGTCGGCTGCCTCCCCCCGCCCCCCCCGCTCCTCCTCCATCACCGCCGCCACCGTCGCCGCTCCCCTCGCTCCCCTCGCTCCCCCTCCCCCCGCCAACCGCTCGCCCATCTCCTTCATGCCGCAGAATGAGATCCTGAGCCGCAAACCCTCGGCTCGAGGCCATCACCCGGACCTCCAGCGTCGCTCGCGCCACCACTCGCAGGGCTTCTTCGAGCCCTCGCTGCCCACCGCCTCCTCCGACGCCTCGCTCTCCGCCTCCCGCATCGCCGCCCAGGCCGCCATGCTCCAGCAGCAGCAGCAGCAGCAGCAGCAGCAGCAGCAGCAGCAGCAGCAGTCCACCACCGCCCAGAGCTCGCCCCGACGCCCTCCCACCGTC
Organism: Aspergillus ellipticus CBS 707.79; assembly: GCA_003184645.1. Lineage (NCBI taxonomy): Eukaryota > Fungi > Ascomycota > Eurotiomycetes > Eurotiales > Aspergillaceae > Aspergillus > Aspergillus ellipticus. The sequence continues at coordinate 37,432 of KZ826023.1, forward strand.
CGCGGTGTCTCTGACGACTCCCGCCTGGCGCGGGGGGGCAGCGCCTCGCCTCCCCCTCCCCTGCCCGCCCCGTTGTTCGCGCCCCCTTCCTCGCAGCCGCAGCCGCAGCAGCCCGCCCATGCCCACGCCCACGTCGCCACCACCGCCGCCAACGTCGTCTTCCCGCGCGCCCCGGGCCTCCAGCCGCCGGGCCTCGACATCCCGCAGGAGCGCGAGCACAAGCACAAGGGGGAGAAGTCCAAGATGAAGCTGTTCTCCAAGCCCAAGCACATCGGCATCAGCCGCGATAAGGACGGCCTCGGCAAGGACCGCGGCCTGCCCTCGCCCAGCAAGATGGGCTTCCCCGGTGGCGGGCTGTCCCGAATTGTCAGTGCGTCGACCACTAGCCTGGCCGAGACCTTCCCCTCCAACAACAATTCCATGTACAACCTGTCCAATGCGTCCGCCAGCACCGTCGTGCCGGCCGATAAGGCCGGTGGCGGCGAGAAGGAGAAGGAGAAGGATAAACACAAGCACCATTTCCTGTCCCGCCAGAAGCTGAAGCTGAAGGACCGCGACGATCACTACAATCTGCCGCTGTCGTCCGCGTCCAGCAACTCCAAACCGTCGGACCCGAACGCCCCCCAGTCGCTGTACTCGTTCACCCCGGCGTCTCCGGGGGCTGTGACGACGACCTTTGGCAAGTCCGTCAGCGGGCTGGACCTGCTGCACGGGTTGCGCGAGAAGAAGAAGGAGGAGAAGGCCCAGGCCGAGGAGCAGGTGGAGTGGACGGCGAGCTCGTCGGGGCCGGGCGGGGCCACCTCGGGGTTTGCGGGGCCGTCGTCGCTGGGCAGCTCCACGGGAGTCATGGCGGAGGCGGCGCTGCGCGAGACGCTGCAGGGGTTCGGGCTGAACAACATGACGCCCGAGGATGCGTGGGATTTCTTGAAGGCCAAGCTGATGGTGATCTTCGACGGCGAGGACGTGCGCATCGCCATCGAGGACCTCAACAAGCTGGTGCTGATCCACATCCAGCGGTGCGTGCAGAAGCGCACGCCCATGGCTGTGGTCGATGATCTGCGCGAGCTGCTGGAGACGGGGTGCGCGTCGCTGAACCACACGCTGACGGGGGTTCCCGACGAGAAGCTGGTGCCGCACCTGGTGCAGGTGTGGATGCTGGTGTTTGGCACCATCCTGCCCTTCATCCAGGCGGTGTTCTTGCCGCTGGACCTGGAATTCAAGGGCTGCGGATCGGTGATGAACCGCCGCGAGGCGAGCGAGTTCTGGGCGTCGGCCTTCCAGGGTGGAAACCCGGGGTGCGACCTCGACGTGCGGAACCTCGTGCTGATCGCCTTCCGCGACATGGTGGTGCTGTACCGCTACGATATCCTCAAGGCAACATTCTCGCGCTTGAGTCTTGACAGCATCAAGCTGGGCACGTCCGCGCTCAGCGTGACCACCAAGAGCAGCACCAACAGCAACCGGCCCACGACCTCGGCATCGCTGGACGGCGGCTTCGGCAGCTACAGCTCGCAGTCCTCGACGCTGCTCAACACCGCCGGCAGCATGTCCTCCGAGTCGCTCAGCTGCAACCGCAGCCGCGCCGCCTCCAACACCTCGTCCAACCCGGACCAGCTGATCTTCCAGTCGTTGTCGTCGCCGACGCAGCGCCCCAGCATCATCCATCGGTCCTCCAGCGCGGCCGATACCTCCCACATCATCACCGAGACCGTCGGCCGCATGCTGCAGTGCGTCAGCGTGCTGGCCAGCGTGCAAACGGACGACCGCCGGCAGGAGCAGATCGAGCTGCTGAGCAAGGAGCTGAAGCACAACTGGCTGGGTCGGGGGCGGACGGGGCGAGATCGCCGCGGGTTCGTGGGGACCAAGATTCGGCCGGCGATTGTGGCGCGCGCCGAGAGCGATGATTATATGAAGGCGCTGGGGGGGGAGTTGAGTGTGTTGTAGTTGTTCCCTATCTTCTGTTTCTGTCTTGTGTCTGGCTGATTGTTTGGTTTCTGGTTTCTGTTTCTGTTTCTGTTTCTGTTTCTGTTTCTGGTTTCTGTTTCTGTTTCTGTTTCTGTTTCTGTTTCTGGTTTCTGTTTCTGTTTCTGTTTCTGGTTTCTGTTTCTGTCATTTGTCTTCTGTTTGTCTCTTTCTGGTTGTTTGGTTGTCTGGTTCTGTCATTGGTCTGGCTGGCTCCAGCTTTGTTTGGTTGCGCTCTTTAGCTGGCTTGCTGGGATCTGGTTTAGCTGCTAGCCGGCTTGTTTATCTGCTCTGGTGTCTTTTGTTGTCTCTGTTTGCCTGGTACATGATACCCTTCGGAAGGGATAGCGTCAGTTCGGTAATATTTCTGATTAGATTGATTCTTTACTCTGTTTGATGCTCAACTTTACTAGACTAGTTACTGTAGATCCAATTACTGTAAATCCGACTACTGTAGATGTTGAAATGTGAAAAAAAAAGCATCTGCCAACCAGTTCGATTATCCACCACTGTAAGTATCCAGCCCAGCTATCAACCCTGCTCCGCGTCCGACATCGCCCGTTCTGCAGATCATATTATCTGGCCATTTTCAACCAGTGCTGTGCCCCTCAGGGCCAGTTCACGCTCCGTTCACCACCAGATCACCACCAAATCACCGCCCGCTCGCGCATCGCCATCTCATCAGGTCATATCATCAGGTCGATTAGAGGTAGATCAATCACTCGCCGGCAAGTGAGATCGGCTGGCATAAAGACCGAGATCAAGACCAGAATGATCGTCAAGTAACGCCCCAGGAGCTCTCCAAACGCCGACTTCACTAACCGGGATACCTTTGCTGAAGAACCGCCATAGAACCTGGAACCATCCTGGAACCATCCTGGAACCAGTTCGGAAAGTAGGGACGAACCAGTCAAGTTCATGACGGATCGGTCATTCCCAAGGAAACGAAGCAAATCAAAGCAGAGCAAAGCAAAGCAACGCAACAAAGCGAGAACAAGAGGGAAAGCAAGACCTAAACCCCGATATCACCACCACCGCCAGGCCCAAACCCCCTCCTCCCCAACTCTCGCCATTTTTTCTGCAACGTCAGCACCGGATACTTGGCCCCCCCCCCCCGGGCCCTGACCACCGCCTCGGAAATCAACTTCCACTTGTCCGTTTCGAACCGTTCCTCGACTTGTCTCTTCGCGTCGATGAGGCGTTGTTCCTATCCCTCCCAACATCATATTAATTAGCACTGCACTGCATTACACCACACTCCCACTCACAACATATATATATATATAGTATATATAAACGGGAGAGAAAAAAGAAATGAGGGCGGAATATACATCAGAAAAAGCAACCCCCCTCAAAGTTATCTTTCATATGTCTATACCGCATACGCAAGGTGGTACCCCCGACAGTTACCCCCGTCATTGCGCTCCACGCGGCCGTAATATCCGGCCAGCTGGCGCCTTCGATGTCCCGCATGCGCAGGATGAGTTTGTCCGGGGGCGTGGCGAGAGCGTACGATGTCGGGATGGGCGTCGTTTTGATTTTCTTGGTTGCGTTGGCGGCGCCGATGGTCTTGGTCTTGGTCTTCTTTCCTGGCTTCGGCGTGGGGGTGGGTTTTGCCTTTTTTTCGGGGATAGACGCTGAGGCTTTGGGCGAGGCTGAGGCTGAGGTTTCAGCGGGGGAAGTAGGAGTGGGAGTGGGAGTGGGTTCGTGCTTGGGCACAGGGTTAGAGGTAAGAGTGGGTGTAAAGACGGGGATGGGGTTCTTTTCTTCTTCTTCTTCTTCTTCTTCTTCTTCTTCTTCTTCTTCTTCTTCTTCTTCTTCTTCTTCTTCTTCTTCTTCGTGGTCGGAATCGTCATTGTCGGAATCGGAAGATTCGTGTTTGATGGAGGTCGATTTCGACGCGGGAGCAGGCGGGCGTTCGAAGATGCTTTTCCTGGGTTTCTTGCTGGGCGTAGTAGAAACAGGTGCAGTGACAACATCATTCTCGTCGTTGTTGTCGACGACGTCGTCCATGTCAGAAAGGGAGAACGCCTTCTCGATCTTGACGTTGGGGTTCACTTTACCCTTGGCCTTACCTTTACCTTTACCCTTAGGAGTGGACTTGGGAGTAACCTTAGACGTAGCCTCCGGCTCAGCAATCCTGACCTTCTTGCTTGGAGTCTGCGCCAGGGCCTCCTCGTCGGGGTACTCCTCGCCCTCGGCGTCTTCGTCGGACGGGGAGGCTCCGAGAGTTGCGCGCGGATTGGGCTTTAGGGCCGGGGTCGGGGAGGCAGCGCTGCTAAATGGACGACTGCTGTTGCTCGGGTAAAAAGTTCCCATGGTCGGGGTGGACTTAGGGTTACTGCTGCTGGTGCCGGGGGTGGGCTTGCGGCGCTTAGTTGGGGTCTTCTGGTGAGTGGTTAGCTTGTCGGTTCTCTCTCTCTCTCTCTCTCCTTTATTGTGTGTAGGGGTTTTAGGATGGGGTGAGAGGTTGGGAGTGGGTTGGGTTGAGGGGTGTTTGGTATGGAACGGAGAGGCGGGTAAGTAGGGAAGGGGGGTTTAGTTGATATTCGTGTGTTATGTGTAGGGAGTAATTTGTAGAGTTTGTGGACGGACAGTTTGGGATGTGAGGCAAGTGAGGTCAAGGATGCCAGTGAGTAGATGAGTACATACGACAACTTCAGCCTGCTCCATCAAAATGTCCTCTTCGGTATCTTCTGGATCCAGCTTGCTCTGCACCGGACTGGCGTCCTCATTAATGGAGGTGAAGCTGGTCGGAGACACGTCCACGCGGTCGCCGCGATACTCGGCCATCTCTGACAGGCTGTCTCCGAGGGAGGTCAAGGTAGATATCTTTGTATCGTCTGAGTCAACGTAGCTATGGACGTGATAGAATGAGAAGGCAATCGATCGAGATCAGAAGTCTGAGGTATCGAGGATAGAGTACGAGGGGGTGTCGAGAAGAAGAAGAAACACGGAAGCAACAACAACAACAACAACAACAACAAAGAAGATGGGGATAACACGCTCGCCGAGTCATCGTGTTGGCTGGGGTGAATGCTGCGCTGGGAGCCTTCCAGCAGGACGACATTCATCGCCACAAAGCATGCCTGGCTGCCCCGCCGTCAGGAAGAGTTAGTCGTCCGGCGTGGTGGTGAGGGCCGGGGTGAGGCCATCCCCAGCCGGTTAGGGCTCGGCGACGGACCAGCCCGCTCAGGCAGGACTTAGTCGGTGGGTACTGTTGCTAAGTAAGTAAGTCCTCTGGCAATCCCTGCCCTCTGCACTGCTCTTCACCGGCCCATTTGCAATGCGGTCGTGCATTGCAGGGAACCCTGGCCAGCCGTCTGCATGCATCCGGACTGACTCACTGACTCACTGACTCACTGACTCACTGACTGACTCTACGGACTCTGATCTGGGTCCGACTCTGGACATCGATAATCCGATCGAGCGATCAGCAGAGTAGAGTGCGGCTGAAGATGGCTGAAGAAGAGGCCAGAGGCTAGAGGCTAGAGGCTAGAGGCTACAGAGGTTACAGGCTAGGCTGAGGCTGGAGAGCTGGAGCTGGAGCTGGAGCGGCTCACCTCAGACGCCGACGCAGGTCTGTGCCACCCACTGCTGCTGGACATCCCAGGCCCATTTCCGGCGTATTTTCTTTTTGCCCATCGCCAACCCGATCAATCGCCTCTCCGAGCCTGGCGCAGGGTCGAGGCTGGCTGGGTCTGGGGAGGGCTTGGGTCGACTGCTCAGGCATCACACCGCTGTTCGCCTGTTCGCCTGTTCGCCTGTTCGCCTGTTCGCCCAGCCAACACAACACAACACAACACAACACGCAAGGCGCTTCGCAAGCGAGGTTCCGGTATTGGCTGTCGTGAGTCCGAGGGCCCGAGGAGTCTGTCGCCTGCCTGCCTATTTCTTCGGGCGCTGGTCTTTCTTTCTGTCCTTCTTTCTTTCTGTCTCTTGATTCTCTTCTTCTTCTTCTTCTTCTTCTTCTTCTTCCTCTTCCATACTCCCCCAGAGTATCCTCCCCCAGACCATGTCCGACCCAGCTCCACTGCGGAATCCCCCGACCATGGCCGACGCCAGCCCCAGCGCCTCCGCCTCCGCCTCCGCCTCCGCCTCCGCATCCGCCTCGCCCTCCAAGCTCGACGCCGACCCGCCCGAGCCCGTCCCCGCCGCCGCCGCCGCGAAGACAGACCCTAAGCTATCCCTCGAGAAGGAGAAGGACAAGGACAAAGACAAGCCCGTCTGCGCCAAACACCCCAAGGACGCCCCCAAGAAGAAGTCCCCCCGCAAGGCCGCCTCCATCGTCACCCCCTCCGACGACAGCGACTCGCCCCCCGACTCCCCCGACGACGAATCCCCCGACGACAGCCCCGACCACTCCTCCCCGTCGTCATCCTCGTCCGACTCGGACCGCAAGCACCGCCGCCGTCGCGCCAAGCACAAGTCCAAGAAAGCGCTCAAGACCCGCAAGAAGAAGACCCGCCCCCAGTCCGACACCTCGGACGCGTCCGACCCCGACTCCGCCAGCGACTCCGACTCGGATCTCGACGAGAAGACCGTGAAGAAGCTGGTCGCCAAGCTCAAGGCCAAGAAGTCCGCCAAGAAGACCCGCAAGCAGGACTCCTCCGAGGAGCAGCCCGACGAGGATGAGGACGACAAGGCCGATGCCGACGAGCTGGCCCTGCTGCTGGCCAAGCAGAAGCTGGCCGCCCTGAAGCTCAAGGTCGATGGCCGCCGCAAGGGCCGCAAGCGCGCCTCCGAGGGCCATGCCGACCCGCCCAAGAGCTCGCAGAAGAAGACCCGCAAGAAGGCGGCCTCGAAGATCGCCTTCAAGCGGGTGGACCAGCGTGAGTATCTCCTCATACCATCATATCCCCCACAATATACTGTCACAAAGCTAAGGAGCAGTTTGGGACAACACCATCCACAACTTCAAGCTCACCGAGACCGTCGACGACCCCGACGCCAACGAGTGGGACCAGTACCTCTTCACCGTGCGCCGCAAGTTCGACTGGGACAACAAGTACCTCGAGACCGTCGTCGACCTCAAGAGCAAGTACCTGCGCGACGCCCTGGCCAAGGTCATGGACGGCGTCAAGGGCGTCAGCCTCGTGCAGGAGACCGCCGTCGTCGACCCCAACATGCTCTTCCTCTACCTCGAGGAGACCCGCCAGTACATGAGGGGGCTGCGCCAGCTGGCCAAGGCCGAGAAGAAGAAGAAGGCCCGCAAGGTGGCCGAGCTGAAGGCCGCCCACCTGAAGGTGCTCATCAAGTACCTCGACACCGACTACGCCGAGACCAAAAAGACCCTCTACCCGCTGCTCGACGCCAACATGATCACCTTCGACCTGCTCTGGGCCATCTTCAAGCCCAACACCATCGCCTACTCCGCCACCTACGGCAACCAGGACGAGCCGCGCGCCTTCAAGATCGAGTACGCCACCAAGGAGTCCTCCTTCATGAAGGGCCAATGGTACAGCATCGAGGGCCGCTATCTCGAGTACGACGGCAAGGCCTTCGGGATGGGCACCATGGCCGCCGAGGTCGAATCCTTCAAGGGCGCCCGCAAGATCACCAGCCTGGGCTGCTATCCCTTGAAATACCACCGCGACGCCGACGGCATCAAAGCCAAGCTCATCGACCGCGGCAAGAAATTCGTTTCGCTCCGCGGCATGAACTACCGCTTCCACAAGGGCATGGGCTTCTACAAGAAAAAGCGCTCCGTCATCAAAGTCAACATCAACGGCCGCGTGATGATCGACCCGGCCATCCACCGCCGCATCAACCCCAACTACCCCATCAGCACCGTCCGCCCCAAAGACCCGGACTATCTCGACGCCAGCGACGCCTCCGCCAGCGACGACTGCTGCTGCGCCCTATCCGCCTCCGACCCCGACCACCCAGCCCCGACCCAGCCCCGCGACCCCGACCCCTCCTCCTCCTCCTCCACCACCACCACCACCACCACCGTCCCCCAACAAACCAAATACAAAGTCCTCCGCGACAAAGAAGGCAAACCCCACGTCGTCGAGATCGAACTCGACGAGAACGGCAACGAGATCCCCCACCCCCAGAAAGACATCGACGCCGTCATCACCGACGACCCCTCCGACCGGGACTTCACCGAAGAGGAACTCCTCATCTCCAGCCCCGTGGTCCTAGGGTTCGCCTTCAGCGAAAAGCTCTGGCTGGAGTTCAGCATCTCGGGGATCAGCGAAATCGACTGGAACGAAGACGCCTTCGACTCGCTGGTCCTGCCCGACAACCAGAAATCCATCGTCAAGGCCCTCGTCGAATCCCACACCTTCCGCGCCGCCCAGAACATCGACGACGTCATCCAGGGCAAGGGGAAAGGTCTAGTCGCCGTCCTCCACGGCCCGCCAGGAACCGGCAAGACCCTTACCGCAGAAGGCATCGCCGAGCTGCTCCAACGGCCCCTCTACATGGTCTCCGCGGGAGAACTCGGCACCGACTCACGAACCCTCGAAGCAGAACTAAACAAGATCCTGGATATCGCTCACAGCTGGGGCGCCGTGCTCCTTCTCGACGAAGCAGACATTTTCCTTGAGAAGCGTACGATTCAGGATATCCACCGCAATGCCCTCGTGAGCATCTTCCTGCGGCTGTTGGAGTATTTCCAGGGGATTTTGTTCCTGACCACGAATCGGGTCGAGACCTTTGACGATGCGTTTCAGTCCAGGATCCATGTCGCCCTACGGTACGGTGATCTCACGACCAAGGCGAAGAGGAGTGTCTGGAAGATGTTTTTGGAGAAGGTTCAGGCCAAGGAAGGTGTTCAGACGGCTACGTTTACGGAGAAGGACTTTGATGCGCTCGCCAGACATACGTTGAATGGGCGGCAGGTGAGCTTCCCTTTTCTTTCTTTTTGTCATCTATCTTTGCCAGCCGGGAGATGTATATATATATATATATATATATATATATATTACTATATGAAATAATACTAACAACCAACCCAGATCAAAAACTCCGTCCGCACGGCCCAGGCCCTCGCCGTCAACGAACAGACCCCGCTCTCCATGGAACATATCCGGCGCGTGCTGGAGGTCGCCGAGACCTTTGATCGGGATCTGCGCGGCGGGACGGGGTATTTGGATGCGATGCGGAGTTATACTTAGTGTTTTACTTTCTGATAGTTTGGTTTTGTGGGTGGTGGGGGGGGGGTATCTATATCTACCATTGACGGATACTAAGTAGGATATATCTTTGATAGGTTTCGGTGAGGGGGGAGAAACCCTCGGGGAAAGGGGAGAAGGATATCCCTAGTGAGGCGGAGGAAGATTTATATCCCCTTTCCTTTTTACTTTTTTATTTACTGGTTGGTTTTGGCTTTGGCTCTGCTTTCTTTTGACTTAGTTCTGGTTCTGCTTTCTGCTTTCTGCCTTCGATCCTGGTTCTATTCTTGATATTCTGCCTGGGCGAGCTGGTTCCGTTACGGTAGTACTTACTGATGACATTCACGATCGATGGGATATGACGTTATGAAATACCCCGCTCTTTCTTTTTCAGGTTTAATTTCAATTTGGTTCTGTTCTGTTTTGTTTTGTTTTGTTCTGTTTTGTTTTGTTTTGTTTTGTTTTGTTTTGTTTTGTTTTGTTTTGTTTTGTTTTGTTTTTTGCGTGGATTTGATTCTTGGTTTTGGTTTTTGATTCCTATTTCTGGCTGTTTTGTTGATCGCATTTAATCAGAGTGGATGGGATGGGATGGGATGGGACAAACGAGAAGGATAATCTGGGACTCATCTCCACTCCACACCACACAACTCCCCTCAACTCGAACTACCTACATAAAGAATCATCCTTGGTTTGTTGGAGACGAAGACTGGATTGTCGAGTCTAGGTTGGACTGGGCCGAGCGGGCTTGGAGGGAAATGAAATGAAATGAAATGAAATGAAATGAAATGAAATGAAATGAAAATGAAATACTACTTGATTGAAAGATAGACGGAACGATGGTTGATGGGGCATTTAGTATTTGATTTTTTTTTAACTGGACCAAAATATATGAATTTGTTTATTTGCTTACTTTCGAAACTCAGTTCTCTCTCTCTCTCTCTCTCTCTCTCCTCTTTCTAAGGAGAGATTTAGATAATTTTTCTAGGTTCATTCGTGTACTTAATTGTCTATTTTTATTATTCATTCATCTACAAACGATTAAGGGTTATACTTCCTACTAGCTGGGTTCATCAGATATGATCGGGTCGGATCGGGCGGGTCGGTCGGTCGGTCGGGCGGTCGGATCTGATAAAATACGATATGATTTTGGCTTTGGTTGTGGGTTCGGATTTGGTTCACAGTTCACACACACACACTCACTCACACGCAATTGTTGACAACTTGGGCAACTTCGGCTGATGTCCTCTACATATACCGTACGCTACATTGTAAGCTACATTGGTCATGATTCATTATTTTCTTATTTATAGGAAATACATCATGTCCATCTCCCCGTACGACGCGCATTCCTCCCATATAAAGCCGATGCGAGAAGGAAGTGCATGGGGTATGACAATTACACAGCTGTTATACAAGGAGGACGCGGCTGCACTGACGCAATTTAAGGGTTGGCCTTGACGAAGTCGACACCTGGTTTTGTTAGCTCGAGTCAATTACTTTCGAAGGGAGAAGGGAGTAATTGGGAAAGAGCTCACCCTTCTGGATGTTCTTCTTCAGGTCGGCGAGGGCAGTCTCGATGAGCTTCTCCTCGTAGGCGTTGACCTTGCCGACCTCGTGGATCTTCTCGACACCGTTGGGGCCGAGCTCGACCTGGGAGGCGAAGAAGTCGACGCCCTGGTCCTTGAACAGGGGGCTGTCGACGAAGGTGGGCTCGGTGATGCCCTTCTGGCCGCTGGCGGCCTTGAGCAGGGAGTCGGCGAAGCGAGCACCGGCGAAAGCCATGGACAGGGTGGCGGAACCGGCACCGTCCTTGGCCTGGACAACCTCGTCACCACCGAACTGGATGCGCTTGACCAGCTCGTCGCGGACGGTACCCTCGATGGAGGGGTGGTTGGACTGGGAGAGCAGGGGGACGATGGTCACACCGGAGTGGCCACCGATGACGGTGACGGCCTCGTTGTCGGGGTTGGTGCCCTTGACCTGGGAGATGAAGCGGGAGGCACGGACAACGTCCAGGGTGGTGACACCAAACAGGCGCTTGGGGTTATAGACGCCACGGGCCTTGTAGACCTCGGAGACGATGGGGACGGTGGAGTTGACCTGGGCGGTTAGATGAAGCAAAAAAAAAAAAAATAAAGAGACCAGGAAAAACTTACGGGGTTGGCGATGACCAGGACGTTGGCCTCGGGGGCAGCCTCGGCGGCGGCCTTGGCGAGGTCGCGGACGATGGAGGCGTTGGTGTTGAACAGGTCTGTCGGGAATTAGTTCGGGCTCGGGCTGGGCCGGTTCCAAAGGCTCTTACCGTCACGGGTCATGCCGGGCTTGCGAGGAACACCGGCAGGGATGAGGATGATCTCGGCGCCCTTGAGGGCATCGGAGAGACCAGAGGGAGTGGGGTCGTAGCCCTTGACGGTGCTGTTGGTGTTGATGTGGCTCAGGTCGGCAGCGACACCTGTCGGCTGTTAGCACGTCCGATCCTCGGGCGGTTTCCGGGGGGGGGGGGGGAGCTCGTTGGGCGACATACCAGGGCCACCGCGGATATCGTAGAGAGCGAGGTCAGTGACGAGGGGGTTGAGCTTCATGAGCATGGACAGGGGCTGGCCAATGCCACCGGTGGCACCGAGAACGGCGACCTTGGAGGCCTGGAGGAGAGAGGGAGGTTAGCACACGCAACAAGTGACAGACAGCTCCGAGGCTGGAGGAGCAGCTACGCACCTGGCTGGCCGAAGCGGAGAAGCTACGCTTCTGGAGGAGGTTGAGGGTCTGGCGAGCAGCGAACATCTTGGCTGAGAGAGATACAGAAGTGAATCTGACCGGGAGATGGGATGAATGGGAAGGAATTGGGGGATGGGGATGGGGAGAAGGGAGAGAAGAAGAAGGGAGGGAGGGAGGGAGAAGCCGCTGCCGGTGAGAGGATTTTGGGGGGCGCGATTTGCTCCGTTCCGATCCCCACGGCAGCCGGCGGGTCTGTCACGGTGACCCTACAGTCGCACGGAGTTATTTGTCCCTTCCGGTCTGCCGGCTGATCGGCATTATTCTCTACCTCCTACAGGGTACATGTGAATTATACACCCTCCGTACTCTGCCATTGTTGATCCCTCCCCCACGGCTAATTCATCGTTGCTGAGCTACAATTCCCCGATCCCAACGTTCCCGCCAGCTGCAGTGGAGTGGACTCCGTATTACGTAGGAGCTGCACTGTGCACTCTACTCCGTACACTCGACCCTCTACACTTCAATTGCACCGGCAACAAGGAAGCTAGCCTCAACCTGCAGCACCCACGTACATACCTACTTATAACTGAGCATCGCGAATCCCCATTGCGCTCCGAACGCCTGCGCTTGTAAGACAACCCAAGCACCATTAGAATAGCAACCCAAACTGCAAAAATCAAGACCCCTACCCCTACCCCAAGCTCTCTCTCTCTCGCTTGGCAAGATCATCGCAAAAAGTGCAACACCCCCCAGCAGAAGAGGAAGAAAATCAACACGCCCCCCCAGAAAATCCACTTGTCCTGCTTGGCCCTCCGCTCCACCTTGCGGATCGTCTCCCCGCTGACCCCCAGCGTGTTCGCGACGCTGTACAGTCGCCGCTGCGTGCCCTTGAGCACCTCCCGCTGCTGCCCCAGATCCCCCAGCACCGCGCGCCCCCGATCCAGGAACTCGTCCAGCTGCGTGGACGTGTTCGCCAGGAAGCTCTGCTCGCGCAGCGCGTGCGTCTCCCGGGTGTAGTCTGCCGGCGAGGCGCCGAAGCTGAGGCCCGATCGCGACGAGGGGTTGCCGAAGGCGGACGTCTGGGGGAGGGAGGGTTGTGCGTAGGGGTTTTCAGGGGTGGCGGTGTGGTGGGGGCGTCGGCCGAGGAGTTCGTTGCGGTTTGTGACGGATTGCTGAAGGAAATCTTGATTAGAGGGTGGTCATTATTCAAGATAAAAGGGGCCTTACAGCTTCCTCTCGCTCTTTTCGTAGGCGGTCGAAATGTTGTCGGTAATCTGACAGCTCGGAGCGGAAGTTCTTCACTCGCTCGAAGGCCTTCTCTTGCTTTTCCGGGATCAGCTCCTTTTTAGAGAGCGCCGAGTAGTCGTCGATCGTCCGCGAGAGCGAGGCGAGAGACGCCGCGATTTGACCTGTCGGGCGCATGAGCTTCTATTCTGGTTTGGGGTCGCTGGGGGCGCACCTTGGAGCGCTGCGGAGGATGTCGCCGGCGACTGCGAGAAGGTGTCCAGATCCCGCCGTATCGCAGACGACTGCTTGAGAGCGGAGTTGAATAGGGAGTTCTAGGCAGAAGAAAATTAGCTTGTGCTCGTCACAGCAGCGTAGAGCTCATGGCAACTCGGCGGATCATACCATTGTGCGGTGTGTGGGAGAGACACGGTATACAATGTGCCCGGTTGAAGCTCAGAAGCTGAACGAAATCAAAGAAGGTCGAAAATGAATCTTTCGGGCTGTGGACAACGCCGGGCCTGCCTGGAGCTGAAGTCGGTGTCGACGTGTCGAAGCTGTCGCAATCCACGACGAAGAGAGCTGGCCGAGGCCACATGTTCTTGCAGCCCCGATTCTGACGCCCCTGACCGCCTCGCCCTGCAGCCGGGCCCGCTATGGGCTAATGTGCATAAAGAGTACTGCCGGTTGCTGTTTCTATGCAATGCTCTTGTCTACTGTCTACTGAGCTCTGCTTTACTGTCTGTTGATAAATGTCATTCTATCTACTGAATCACGCCACTCTACTGAGGGATTCACTCTGTCCACATGCAATGTTGAAATTGTCACCAAAAGTGTATTGCTAAGACCTGAGAACTGCAGTTACAAGGCTATGAGCATAGACTCTTCTCAAGACAGACGAGGTGAGATATTAGGGAATAGTAAATAAGCTTTCACTATAACGCCCATTCATCGGACAACGCCTCGCGGGCTCTAGAACCAGCATAGCATAAGGATAATCAAAACGAAACAACGAAGTCGGTCAATCATGACCTCAGGATATCAAACAGTCACACCACCCCCGATCCACCGATCACTCATTTGGGAGGGAACTTGTTCTGAAGGAACCACCTGCAGCACCATTAGCACATACCCTCAACCTCTAATGGCTTCGTCATAAACGAGAAGAGGCAAAACTCACTTGCTAACAAAGTAATCGACAGTCCCAGCAGCCCCAATTACCCCGGAAGCCCAGCCGACAAGCTGCCACGACAGCTGTCCCGCGGCATGCTTCCTATACGCGCCGTAGCCCAAGCCCGCGCCGGCCAACGCCAGCAGCAGCGCATTGGCCACATACACGGGGTTCTGGGTGTTGCGACGCACCGAGCCAGCCTTCGCCTTGGCCTTGGCCCGGGCCTTGGCCTTCGCTTTCTGTTCGGCCGAGGCCTCTTCGGCTTCTTCTTCGCGCTCTATGCGCTCCGCCTGCGTGGTCGTCTTCACCTCCTGCTCGAGGAAATCCGCGTCCACGGACTGCACGTGCGGCGTGTCGACGTCCACCAGCGACGCCGTGCTTTCGGATTCATCCCGGTAGATCCCGCCGACGTCGGGAGCGCGGCTGTTCTCTTGGTTAGGGGGAGGTTTTGGGTAGGTACGGAGTAGGTGGGAGGGACTTACGCCTAGGGGGGGTGGTGTTAGCTGGTTGGACTCCTGGTGATGGGGAACAAGGGATGGGGGGGGAGAGGAGAGGGGAGGAAGACAAGACATACCTGCTCTGGGGATTGCTTCGGGCCTTTGGCGGCGGCTTCGGCGTAAGACATGCTGGTGGTTTGGATGAGATGAGACTCGCGTGAGGGGGGAGAAGGTCTGCGACGTCATCAGTCAGTCAATGCGTCCCATGAGGGAGGTATACACTCGCTGGCATCCGGGGCCATGGGGTATACTAACTGTGTAGTAAGAAATGGGGTGTACGCACAGTAGTGAGGTAGTGAGGTGACGGGAGGCTAGTAGAGGGGATGATCACGCGCAGAAAGTCTGTAGTAGTACCAACCAAGCCAGTTCCAGGATCTGGAGGCCGGCCAGTATTTATGGGCAGCACCAGCCGGGAAGAATGACATCACGTCATAGATCCGGCCAATGCTGGTGGAGTTGGCCCATGCGACCGGCCGCCAAGCCCCGGTTCTGCGCCCTTCCGGCTACCGTGGACGCATCGCTTAACTTCCAGGACCGTCGCCGAGCTACGACTAGTTACTCCTTAGTGACGATGTATGCCCTACGGTGGATGCCACTGGTGGATGCGAGTTGGTGGGCTGATTCAAGATTCAGGTACATCTGCACGGCCTTCCCTGACCCACCCCTCTACGCTGGCTAGTAGTAGTGCTCATGACGATACAAAGGTACTCAAGTGCTCATCAGGGTACTTAACATAGGAAATGCATTGCAAATATCTAGGCTGTACTGGAGACCGTGGTGGTCGCGGGGGAAATATTCGAATGATTTTAGTACATATTACAACAACAACAACAACAAGACAAAAAGAAACTCCGATCATCAATAGCTAGTATACTGGGCTGGTCGGGGTCTCAAAGCACAGAGGCGAGCTTACAGAAGAAGCTCAAGGGGGTTCTCAACGATCTTCTTCAGCTCCTTGATCCACTCTCCACCGACGGCACCGTCGACAACCTTGTGGTCGAAGCTACCGGTCACAACGATCTGGTCGTCCCACTCGACGGCGGTGCCCTCCTCGGTCTCGACGGGGACGGCGACCTTGCGGGTGGTGCCGACGGCGAGGATACCGGCCTGAGGGGGGTTGATGACGGCGGTGAAGCGCTCGATGGCGGGGTTCATGCCCATGTTGCTGATGGTGAAAGTACCGCCCTGGTACTCCTCGGGCTTGAGCTTGTTGTCACGGGCACGCTTGCCAAGGTCCTTGATCTGGTTGGAGATGCCGGACAGACCAAGACCCTGCACGTTCTTGACGACGGGGGTGATGAGACCAGCAGGGGTGGCGACGGCAACGCTGATGTCGACCGTGTTGTGCTGACGGATCACAACCTGGCCGGCCTCCTCACGCCAGCTGGAGTTGACAGCGGGCACCTTCAGGAGGGCCGCGGCGCAGGCCTTGACGAGGAAGTCGTTGACGGACAGCTTGTACTTGCCGTCGGCGGAGGCGTTGAGAGCCTGACGAAGCTTGAGGAGCTTGGTCACGGACAAGGTGGTGGAGACGAAGAAGTGGGGGTTCTCGCGAGTAGACTGCTGGAGGCGAGCAGCAATGGTCTTGCGCATGGAAGTGAGAGGGATGTCCTCGTAGGTCGGGCCGGCGGAAGCACTGGGCTTGTACTTCTCGACGTCCTCCTTGGTGATCTGGCCACCACGGCCGGTACCCTTGAGGGCCTTGAGGGGGACACCCTTCTCGAGAGCGAGGGCCTTGGCAGCAGGGCTGACGTTGGGCTCACGGTCAAGACTGGGCTGGAGTCTGTCGCCAGAGGTCTCGGGCTCCACAGCAGCGGGAGCAGGCTCAGACGCGGCAGGGGCAGCGTCGGAGGAGCCCTGGGACTCCTGCTTGCTCTCCTCGGCGGCAGGGGCGGCCTTGTCACCGCCAGCATCGGCCAGGCTGAAAGCCTCGAAAGCGGCAACGTCGGTTCCCTCCTCAACCAGGACGGCAATAGGCTACGTATCCGGTCAGCACGCGCTGTTATGGGGGCTAACAGAGCCACAGAAAAAAAAATCCACAAGGTGTAAAACATACGGAGCCAACGGAGACTTCCTTCTCACCAGTCTCCTTCAGAACCTTGGCCAGAACACCCTCCTCCTGGAACTCGAAGTCCATCTGGGCCTTATCGGTCTCAATCTCCACCAGAACATCACCGGGCTGCAGAGAGTCACCGGCCTTCTTCTGCCAGGCTCCAATGTTTCCGGCCAACATGGTCGGCGACAGGGCCGGCATGCTGATGATAGTGTGGGGAGGGAAGGCTGCGAGTCCAACATGTCAGAATCCGATAGTCCACAGACAGATGAAAAGGCGACCGGGATAACGGCATACGCTTAGAGGCATAGTAACGGGAAAGGGCGGAAAGGGAAGGCAATTGCGACCTAGAGGGGAGGAGACGATTAGCAAGGTCCCAGAGACCAGCTGGCGTGGGCTGGGAGAGCCGGCGCGACGTACTGGGCAACGTCCTTAAATCTGTGAACCGCCTGCGGCCGCCTCAGGGAGAGGGCGCCTTTGCAAAACATGGCGCTGGGGGTGCGCATCCGGACAACAGAGGCAACCATGGTGCCCAAATGCTGTAAAATGAGACAGGGAGAGGCCCGCGGCGGGAATGGAGGAGAGAAATGAGATAGAAGGCGAGCCGAAGACGGTGTCTGGCGGAGTGAAGGGCCCGTATCAGAGAGTTGAGGACTGCAGCTCCAGGAACTTTTCTGTTGAGCTTCCCGGTGAGCGTTCGGAATAGTCTCGCCGGGCGCCGCCGTGGCCGAATTATGTAAGCGCGCGCGCGGGTGGCCCGCCGCGCCCGCCGTAGCCGCGACAGCCCGGCCGCGGGAGTGAACACGCATCAATTCCCCCCAGCGTCCGGCAGTTCGAGGCTCGACGGCCCTTCTCTCCCTGCTGCATATTCCCCCGTTCGTCCCCTCCCCAGTAGTCCCATGTGGACCCCTCGCCTGCCTCTCTTCCATCGCTCCGCACGGAGTCTCGCATAAATGGCGGACGTCGAGAACGGCTCGGGGATCGAGCCAGCCCAAACACCCACGGCCCTCCCGCAGGCAGACAACAAGGAGGATGCCGGCGATGTCATACCGCATGCTGAACCCCCCGTCGACGCGGACGAGCCCGTCCAACCGGAGGACCCGGAGCCCCAGACCGTCGAGGTCGAAGTCGAAGAAGAATCCGAGGAAGCGCCTGCGCCAGACGCTCAATTAGAACCTGCTGAGAATACAGACTCATCCGACCAAGCTCCAAGCCCTCCGGAGGAAACCGTCGCATCCCCGGAACCGAATCACGACGCGGAACCCGAGTCGACATCCAAAGACGAGAGCTCAGAGATACCACCCGAGATTCCCGCCGTCAATGTCGAACACGAGGCCCCCGCCGAAAAACAAGACGTCAGCTCGATACCGCCTCGCGATGAGCTTCCCTCCGATCCCCGAATGCGCTCGGATTCGAGATCAACAACTGCCACATTCGCGACGCATCGCTCCGTGACAGTCAGCTCCACCGTGTTCGTTGTCACGGCACTCGACACAATCGGCGCATCCAAGGAGGCGCGCAGAAATAAAGAATTGGAGGACGCCGTGAAGAGCGCACTCGCGAATGTCAAGCAGTCGGACCGTCAGCCGATCGACCCGGAAGTTCTCTTCCGCCCTCTACACCTTGCCACGAAAACCCTCAGCATCCCTCTGCAGGTGGCGGCACTCGACTGCATCGGAAAACTGATTACATACTCATACTTCGCCTTCCCTTCCGAGAGCAAAACGGCGGAGGCTGAGGCCAACCCGGAACAGCCTCCCCTTATTGAGCGAGCCATCGATGCGATTTGCGATTGCTTTGAAAATGAGGCCACACCGGTGGAGATTCAACAGCAGATCATCAAGTCGCTCCTCGCGGCGGTTCTCAATGACAAGATTGTGGTGCACGGAGCGGGTCTCCTGAAAGCTGTCCGCCAAATATACAACATCTTCATATACTCCAAGTCCTCTCAGAACCAGCAAATTGCTCAAGGCTCCCTGACTCAGATGGTCAGCACGGTGTTCGATAGAGTCCAGGTGAGGCTGGAGCTGAAAGAGCTGCATTTGCGCGAAGGTGACAAGGGCCAAGCCGGATCTTCAGACACTGTAACTCTGGAACAGGCCGAGGCCTCCCAAACAGCTGAAGATGATCACGTGTCAGATGAGGCCTCCGCGACGCCCGATCATCCGGACACGAAAGAGCCCGTGGAGAAGCTGACGTTGCAGAGTTTCGAGTCCAACAAGGATGTGACCTCTGTCAACGACAATGCTCCCACCATGGTCACTCGTGCCAGGGTAAATCAACGACCTGCACGTTCCCTGTCTGCTGCCTCGGGCGAGGACACCGACGGCACTGCGGACGATGACGAAGATGAAATATACGTCAAAGACGCATTCTTGGTCTTCAGGGCTCTCTGCAAGCTGAGCCACAAGATTCTGAGTCATGATCAACAGCAGGATCTCAAGTCCCAGAATATGAGATCCAAATTGTTGTCCCTGCACCTCATCCATTACCTCCTCAACAACCACGTCTCTATCTTCACATCCCCCATCTTAAATATCAAAAATAGCGCCAACGGCCCGGATGCAATGACGCTGCTACAGGCTGTTCGGCCTCATCTTTGCCTAAGTCTCAGTCGTAATGGCTCTAGCTCGGTGCCCAGGATTTTTGAGGTCTGCTGTGAGATCTTCTGGCTCATGCTGAAGGACATGAGAGTGATGATGAAGAAAGAACTCGAGGTCTTCCTCAAGGAAATCTACTTGACTATCCTGGAGAAGCGCAACTCTCCTGCGTACCAGAAGCAGTATTTCATGGAAATTCTGGAGAGACTGGCGGGTGACCCGCGCGCCTTGGTTGAGATGTACCTCAATTATGACTGCGATAGAACCGCGTTGGAGAACATTTTCCAGAATGTCATTGAGCAATTGTCACGGTATGCGAGCATACCCGTTACGATATCTCCTTTTCAGCAACAACAGTACCAGGAGCATCACGTCAAGGTCTCGAGCATTGGCAGCGACTGGCATCAACGGGGTACTCTCACCCCTTCATTGACCACGGCCAATGTTGGCGCCGCCCAACAGCCGAACCTGCAACATGTTCCTCCTGATTATATATTGAAGAATCAAGCTGTCGAGTGCTTGGTGGAAATCTTGCAATCGTTGGATAACTGGGCCTCACAGCGTCTGGTGGATCAGGTTGCCCCTATTCCCCACTCGTCTTCGCAGAAGTCGATTGACAATCCCAGGGAGTCTATGGAAACAACCGCCGGCACCTATCTCTCGTCCCCGAGGATCGAAAGTGTTGACGGCAATACTACCCCGGTGGCGGATGACGATCCGAGCCAGATAGAAAGGGTCAAGCAAAGAAAGATCGCCTTCACAAACGCGATTCAACAGTTCAATTTCAAGCCCAAGCGTGGAATTAAGCTCTTCGTCAAGGATGGATTCGTCCGCTCCGGTTCACCCGAGGCTATTGCCGCCTTTTTGTACCGGAACGAGCGTTTAGACAAGGCCATGATCGGTGAGTATCTTGGTGAAGGAGATGCAGAGAATATTGCCATCATGCACGCCTTCGTCGATATAATGGATTTCTCAAAACGGCGCTTCGTCGATGCGCTCCGCGAATTCCTACAAAACTTCCGGTTGCCCGGTGAGGCGCAAAAGATCGATCGCTTCATGCTCAAGTTTGCGGAGCGCTACGTCACCCAAAATCCGAATGCATTCGCCAACGCGGATACAGCTTACGTTCTTGCGTACTCCGTTATCCTGCTCAATACCGATCAGCATAGTTCGAAAATGAAGGGCCGTCGCATGACCAAGGAAGAGTTCATCAAGAACAACCGGGGTATCAATGACAATCAGGATTTGCCTGATGAATATCTGACTTCCATCTACGAGGAGATTGTGAACAATGAGATTGTTCTGGATACCGAACGAGAGCATGCTGCCAACCTCGGCATTCCTACATCTACACCTGTCGGTCTGGCATCCAGAGCTGGGCAAGTATTCGCTACTGTGGGTAGGGATATCCAAGGAGAGAAATACTCGCAGGCCTCGGAGGAAATGGCCAACAAGACCGAACAGCTTTATCGGAGTTTGATCCGGGCACAGCGGAAGACGGCTGTCAAGGAAGCCCTTTCGCGCTTTATTCCAGCCACCTCGGTCCAGCACGTTGGCTCCATGTTCAATGTCACCTGGATGTCTTTCCTTTCCGGCCTATCTGCACCAATGCAAGATACTCAGTATCTTGAGATCATCAGGCTCTGCATGGGAGGAATGAAGTTGGCCATACGTATCAGCTGTGCGTTTGATCTGGAGACCCCCCGTGTTGCGTTTGTAACCGCATTGGCCAAGTTCACGAATCTGGGCAATGTGAGGGAGATGGTGGCAAAGAACGTGGAGGCCTTGAAGGTACTACTCGATGTCGCTCTTACGGAAGGAAACCACCTCAAGGGCTCCTGGAGAGAAATCTTGACCTGTGTCAGTCAGCTTGATCGACTCCAACTTCTGTCCGATGGTGTCGATGAAGGCTCCCTACCCGATGTTTCCCTGGCCCGCATTGTGACTCAGCCATCCGTAGACGGATCGCGGAAATCTATACAAGCATCAAGGCGGCCTCGTCCTCGATCGATCAATGGACCTACCGCTTTCCGTGCCGAGATTGCAATGGAGAGTCGGTCCGCTGAAATGATCAGGGGAGTGGATCGCATCTTCACCAACACGGCTAATCTTTCCCACGAGGCCATCATTGACTTTATTAAGGCCCTGAGCGAGGTGAGCTGGCAGGAGATTCAGTCTTCTGGGCAAACGGAGTCTCCTCGGACGTACAGCTTGCAGAAACTAGTCGAAATCAGTTACTACAATATGACGAGAGTCAGGATAGAATGGTCGAAGATTTGGGAGGTGCTTGGACAGCATTTCAACCAAGTCGGCTGCCATTCAAACACGACAGTGGTCTTCTTTGCCCTCGATTCACTTCGCCAGCTTTCAATGCGCTTCATGGAAATTGAGGAGCTGCCGGGTTTCAAGTTCCAGAAAGATTTCCTCAAGCCATTTGAGCATGTTATGGCGAACAGCAGTGCGGTTACCGTCAAGGACATGATTCTCCGGTGTCTCATTCAAATGATTCAGGCACGTGGAGACAACATTCGCTCGGGTTGGAAGACAATGTTCGGTGTCTTCACGGTTGCTGCACGGGAGCCGTACGAGGGCATTGTCAATATGGCCTTCGAGCATGTGACCCAGATCTACAACACTCGGTTTGGCGTTGTCATAACGCAGGGTGCATTCCCCGATCTTGTTGTGTGTCTCACGGAGTTCTCCAAGAACTCGAGGTTCCAGAAGAAGTCGTTGCAAGCAATTGAAATGCTGAAATCGACGGTCTCGAAATTGCTCAGAACACCGGAGTGTCCGCTGTCTCATCGCGGTGCCCCACCACCAGGAGGCTATCATGAGGATGCTACCAATCTTTCCCAGCAGCTTACCCGCCAATCTAAGGAGGAGCAGTTCTGGTACCCGATCTTGATTGCGTTCCAGGACGTCCTGATGACCGGTGATGATCTCGAAGTCCGGTCTCAAGCATTGACCTATCTATTCGATACGTTGATAAGATATGGTGGCGAATTCCCGCAAGAATTCTGGGATGTGCTGTGGAGGCAGCTTCTCTATCCCATCTTTGTGGTGCTGCAGTCCAAATCGGAAATGTCCAAGGTGCCCAATCATGAAGAGCTTTCGGTGTGGCTTTCGACCACTATGATCCAGGCCTTGAGAAACATGATCACGCTGTTTACCCATTACTTCGATGCACTGGAGTACATGCTTGGTCGCATCCTGGAACTTCTGACGTTGTGTATTTGTCAAGAAAACGACACGATTGCAAGAATTGGAAGCAACTGCTTGCAGCAGCTAATCTTGCAGAACGTCTCCAAGTTCCAACTCGAGCATTGGAAAAAGGTCGTTGGTGCCTTCGTCGAGCTTTTCAGCAAGACCACTGCCTATGAGTTGTTCACCGCCGCTGCCTCCATGTCTTCCAAGCCACCAGGCTCGGTGAAACCCGCGAACGGCGATTCGGCAAGCATTGAAGAAGACTCTGCCGAAAACTCAGACCAGGAACATGCCGTCGAGTCACCGAAGGTCAATGGAGCGCGGAACCTGTCCTCTGAGCACGAGGAAGGTGACATGCAAGCAGCCGCAACACCCGCATTGGAAGACTATAGACCTCAAAACGAGGCGCAACAACAGCCTGCCGCTGTGACCGTGGCCCGACGTCGGTTTTTCAACCGGATCATAACCAACTGTGTGCTTCAGCTGCTTATGATTGAAACCGTGCACGAGCTGTTCTCGAATGACAAGGTCTTCGCTCAAATACCCAGCCATGAACTCCTGCGGCTGATGGGCCTGCTCAAGAAGAGCTACCAATTCGCGAAGAAGTTCAACGAAGACAAGGAACTGCGAATGCAACTCTGGCGTCAAGGGTTCATGAAGCAACCCCCGAACCTGCTCAAACAGGAGAGTGGCAGTGCCGCCACATACGTTCACATCCTTTTCCGCATGTATCACGATGAGAGAGAGGAGAGGAAGAGCAGCCGGGAAGCAACGGAGGCCGCCCTGATTCCGTAAGTATTTCAACAGCATTTTCTTCAGTTACAAGTCGGCTTGGCTAACCATCTCATCGCAGACTCTGTGCGGATATCATCCAAAGCTTCGTCCAACTCGACGAAGACTCGCAGCATCGTAATGTGGTGGCATGGCGTCCGGTTGTTGTGGACGTCATCGAGGGCTACACGAACTTTCCTTCCGAGGGCTTCGACAAGCACGTCGGGACATTCTACCCCTTGGCCGTCGATCTCCTGAGTCGCGACCTGAACCCGGAGATTCGCCTCTCCCTCCAGTCATTGCTGCGGAGGATCGGTGAGGCCAAACTGGGCATACCGGCCGCCCCGGCGCCTGCCAGCCATCGCAACTCGGTCTCGAGCCAATTTTCCCGCAAGCATGGGGGACGTTGAGCGAGAGGACTGGGTCCTGGCGCTCTGTTTGTGGTGGTGCTGCTTATCTTCTTTTCGTCCGTTTTACTGCGCCTTGCTTTCTGGATATCCTCGTCGACAGGACTGTAGGGCTTTTCTCGATCTGGAGGAGTATTGAATGTAGACTTAGCAGAGCATTACTTTCTGCTTTTCCTTTTATTTCCCTTGAGGCTCTTCATTTACTTGCAAGCGGGTTTTATATATGTACAAAATAACATCGTTATGAAGCGTTGCAGGTTTCTTTTAATCGCCCGTTTGATCCCTGAAATGCGTAATTCGTAATGGACATGCGAGGCAGCAGGCCATCGGGCATTGGTGGGCTTTCCAGTGCGTTCACTGAGGCATGAGCCTCATTCTACAAGATCTCTACTGGGAGGCTCGGACTTCGTCCAGGGTCGGGACCTTCCCGGACTCGTAATGGGCCAGCAGACCCGCCATGTCGGTGTCGTGCATCTGAACGAGGTCCTCCAAGCTCCAGGACTCGCAGACCACGGACATCCTACATCATCAACGTCAATCAGTGATGGGAGACCCTGGTGCAGAGTAGGAAAGACGGCGTACCACTTCATCCTCTTGGGCCCCTCTTCGGGCTTGGGAGCTACTTCGCGGAGCTTCTTGCGCAGCCTGCCCACATTGTCTATGGCCGCACCCATGTTATCCGGCAAGGTGTTCGCGATCTTCTTACGGACGATGCTCGCCAGCTTGGGACCGTTCCCGTTGGTGCTGACCATGACCTGCAACGGCCCATCCCGGTACACGCTCCCAAAGTAGAAGTCACACTCCGGGGGCACGTCGGCTATGTTGGCGGGAATGCGCTTCTCCTTGCAGAGTTTCCAGACTTGTGTGGAGGCCTCCGGGTCGTCAATGGCGCAAAGGACCATGTCGGCTCCGTCCAGGTCGGCCGGCTCGAAGTTCCTATCGACGTGAGTAACCTGGCCTTCTGCTATCCTAAAAGCGACTTCTTCGTTGAGACCGGATGCCGGGCAGACGACGGTAACATTGGCGTCGGCATTGAGGGCGTGGAGGATGCGACCTGCAGCCACCTGAGGGGGGGAAGTGAAGAGTCATTGGTGAGCACGGGATGAATATATTATGAGACAGGCAACGGAGCAGGCAAGGAAGGGTCTCACCTCTCCACCGCCAACTACTAGGATGTGTTTGGCCTTGGCCTGCCAGGCGACTATGAGGGAGCCTCCTCCTTGCACGGGAGGGAACTTGGACGACATGCTCGCGGGTCTGGTCTGGAGGGGCTGGCTGGCGCGGCGATGACGGCGATGGCGGGGGATCCTGGAGGCACACGGGCGGTCCGCATGTGCCAGTGCCACTACTACTAACTACTACTGCTACTCCGTACTACAGCCACTGCTGCCGGCTACGGCGCACCACAGTAACCAACCCCGCCGCCATCGCCGCCTTTCGAACCTCCACTCGAATTTTTTCCCGCAAATAAAGAAATCCTCCGATTCTTTTTCTTTTCTTTTCTTTTCTCCCCCTCTCTTTCCCCCC
>KZ826024.1:0-22154 GCA_003184645.1 Aspergillus ellipticus CBS 707.79
CCCCTCCCATCCACCCCCACTAACCCAACCCCTATAGCCTCCGACGTCTTCGGCGAAAACCACCACACATGGGACAACCCAATGCCCAAACTCCTCAACGAGCGCAAAATCGCCATGGCCTCGGAACTCTTCTACGTAATCGGCTCCAGCCTCATCAAGATCTCCGTTCTCCTCTTCTACCGCCGAATGGGCCAACGAACCATCTCCCCGCGCTTCCTCGCCGTAATCTGGATCAGCATCGCCTCGGTAGCCGCCTACAGCGTGGCCTTCTTCATCGTGATCTTCGTCTCCTGCCGCCCCCTACACGCCTACTGGGACGAAGTGAACCCAGTCTGGTCCGCAACCCACAAATACAAATGCTACGACGAAGGCGCGCACCTGATCGCCGCGACGGGCATCTCCCTGACGCAAGACATCATCGCGACAACGCTCCCCGCGGTGCTGTGCCGGCGGCTGCAGATGCCGCGGCGGCAGAAAGTGGCGCTGAATTTCGTCTTCGCGCTGGGGTATCTGGCGGCGGTGATCGCGGGGATTCGTATCTATTTTGTGTGGAAGATGTTTTATCGGTCGTATGATGCGTCGTGGATGGCGTGGTATTGTTGGATTCTGGCCGCGCTGGAGATTAATATTGCGGCTACGTGCTCCAGCTTGCCCGCGGTGAAGGTGCTGTTTCGGTGGTATCGCGTGGGGGATAGTGTGGTTGCGGCGGTCAGGTCGCTTAAGCATTCGAGGAGTGGGAGTCGGAGCCAGGCGTCCGGGAGTGTGCAGAAGCAGTCGGTTGTGCATTCGCAGAGGTCGGTGAGTAGGGGGGGGAGTGGTGGGAGTGGGAATGGGCGTGGGGGTGGGGGTGGGGGTGGGGATAGGATGTCCGGCGATACGGAGAGGTATTTGCTTAAGGGGGGCAGTCCCACGGAGTTGAAGACGTTTGTGGAGGGCGGGGGACATGGGGGCAGGGATGATATGGTTTAGATTACATTAGAGTTTAGAGTTTAGAAGTGGTGGATGGACGGGACAGCCGGGCTGTTGGGGGAGAGGTGCCTCTGGAGGCTGGGGGGGTGTAAACTTATTCTAGATGAATGTACATTGATTGTATCATATCATATCATATCACGCTGAATGGGCTGGGGGTTGATTAATCCACCCGAGGCGGTAAACGAAAGATGGACACCAGCCTATCGTGTATCTCCTATTCTCGCGATGGATGTTTCTAAACCCCCGAAAGACACGCTACCACGCTTCCCAATTGCATTCAACTCCCGTAATATTAAGCATCAGCCGAAGCTCCGAGGCAGCTTGCAACGGGAATGGAGAGTCCGCTCTAAGGACAAGTGGTTAGCCTAGTCTTGGATGATTGTATGGAAGGGCACAACTCACATTGCCTGAGAAATCGCAACAGTATGCCTTGACCTGGGGACACGGCTCCATCAGCGACAAGAGCTTCGCAGCAGGACGCGCTCAGCTTCTGGTCGCCGCACTTGACGTCGCCGCCGAGGACGGTCTGTTCGGAGGCGGTGACGCCCAGGATGAGCAGGGGAAGGAGAGTGAGGAACTTCATTTTGATTCTGGGGGGGTGTCAGCGATGATTATATAAAACATCATGCGAAGATGTGTGGGGGGGTTGGCCGACTTGAGTGTTTGCGGCTTGTTTATGGATGGATGGAAAGAGTCTCTCGTTCGTACGGCTGGATTGATGCTATATACCTCCCCAAACAATCCCCTCCGCTAAGGTACAAGCTATAAATAAATCTTATCTCCCTTCGAAGCGCAGGGGTCGAGAATGGGAAGCAGCTGGCAGAGTTCGTTCTCGCAGCAGGACGCCGATAGGTCCTGGTCACCGCATTTCGTGTCGCCGCCCAGGATCATCTTCTCAGAGCTGTCACTGGGTGCGGCGGAGTTGGTGTTGTTGGTGTTGTTGGTGTTATCGGTATTATCGATGCTGTCGGTGTTGTCGGTGCTGTCTGTTGAACCGGCCAGTTGCGTGGCTGCAACGGCGGCGATTAGGAGGGCAAGCACGGTGAATTTCATAGTGACTGTCAAGTGGGGATTAATATCTGCTCGACCGGGCGATGGGGATATCGATACGTACGGGTGTGTTTTGTATGTTTAGTGGCAGCTTGACAAATAGTCCTATCAAGACCCCTGCCCGAGGTCAAAAGGTATATACTTAATACCCTATCCTATGCTGCGTCGATAGTCAACACGTTGTGATGTTTTCCCCACCAATGGAATTGCTCAAACTGATCATATGAGTGGTGGCCTACCTCTTGCCTATACTGTTTGCTACTAGTACAGTGCTACAGACGACAAGTATGCAACAGCCGCGCTTCCATACCAGTTGATGTCTCACCTGCCAGCCATAGCATTCAGCAACGGTTTTCTACAGTGGCTGCAACCCAGTTCAAGAACTACCCCGGATGATACCCCCGCAGCCAAGGAGGAGTGTCGTAGGTCTCACCTAATGCAACCTCTCCAAATCCATGCAGCCTGCCAGGCATGTCGGGTTATCCGACCGACGATAAGACCGACCACACCTATAATTAGATCCATCTCTACAGAGAATCTCAAACGAGAATCTCAAACAACCGTCAACCTACTTACGTAGTTCGTCCCGAATGCAAACACCAGTCGCAGCCACACCGGCGCTCCAGTTTTATTGGCGGGTGGGTATACCATTACACGGAGGGCATCCCCACCCCGACGAACCAACCAACCCAACCCAACTCCGGAGCAGATCCCGCGCCATCGATCCGCAATGCAGAAACTCGACAAATAATCGAGTCTAGGAAACAAATCTGCGACAAGAGAATATCTGATGCAACCAAGATACAGCGTACATTACTAGCCCCCCCCCCTCCCCTCTATTATTACCAACCATTAAATATAACCTCCTAACAACACCCCCTCCGCCCCTGCCCAAACTCTCCACCACCCACCCAGCACCATGCCCCTCAATCAACAGTCAACAGCTGCTCCGTAAACCCCGCAAACCCCCCGACCGGATCCCTAATATGAATCTCCAAAATCCAATGCCTCACAAACCCATCCTTCCCCCTCACCCTCATCCTCTCTTCATTGCCTTCTGTAATATACAAAGCTACCTTATCATTCGGAATCCGCTCATGCGGAAACGACCCCACCAAATGCCCCGCAATATGCGCCCCAAACACATATCCCGTCTTGCCGACCTCCTCACACGCCACCCGATACAGCTCATCGCCCGTCATCCCCTGATCCGCATCAAACCGCGCTTTCACAATCTCCCACACCGGCTGCAGCGTATCCCGGAGCTTGAGTTTCGCGGGGTCATCGCCGAGGACGTACGTGCGCCCGAAATCCGCTTCCCATTCTTCGAAGACCGGGCCGAGATCCACCACTAGGATGTCGTCGGGCTGGATGATGCGGTCGGGTGGGTTGTCGTTGAATGGGCTGAGCGTGTTGGGCCCGCTGCGGATGACGCGTTTGTGCCAGTGCGTGCGGACGCCGTGGCGGGCTGCCCCGAGTGCGTGGATCTCGTTGCTGAGTTGTTTTTCGCTGATCCCGGGGCGGATCAGGCTGGTTTCGATCTCGGTGAAGAGTGATATGGCTTTTTGTTGGGCGGTGAGGAGGGAGAGGGCGCGTTGGGTTTCGGGGGTGGGTGTCATTTTTGGTGGGTTGGGGGGGGAAGGGGTGTAGGTATGGAGGGTGTTGATGAGGTGGAGTGAGGTCAAGAGGCTCAGCTTGGATGAGGGGTTGGAAATGTGGCCGCGCTGACTGGGATAAATAGTTAGTGGTTGCGCAATGCGGGGTAGTACCTCCTTGTGAGTCATAAGTGATTGGTTCAATTGGTGCAGTGAAGCGTGTCTTATCCAGCGGACGCTACTAGTGATTGGTGTGTGTCATAGACAACAGACAGAGGTAAAGTGGATAGTAGATTAAGCTAGCATTCCTTCCATTATCAATGGCCGTTATTTTACTGCGTTGAGAGAGCGGGTCCGGGGGGATGGCCGATAGATAGACAGGCCGGCCGCGGAGATATAGTATCCTCGGACGTGCCATCCTATTCTGGCCATCCGCTTCCCCTCACATCACATCGCATCGCATCACAACACATTACAACTAATCAAGTGCAACACCACCTAATTCCCGCTCCGCCCGGCGCGCCCGCGGCCCAAACAGCCCCGCAAAGCTCTCCGTCACGAGCCTCTCCGCCTCCGCCCCGTCCATCGCATCCAGCCGGCGCATCTCGTCGCCCACGATGAACCCCATGATTGCCCCTTGGCCAGCATGCAGGGTACCGCTGTCGAGTATGAGCAAATCGGGTTATATCGCCAGACAGGTAGGTACTGTCCTCCACCACCCGGCGATATTCTAGCAATGAACCCGAAGTTGGAATCCTGGGTTGGGTTGTAAAAAGCCGAGGGCGCACTGCACCTCTTGTAGTATATGCATTTGTAGAGTGCGGTGTTGGATGAGAGACTTGGAGGTTGGGACACTAGTAAAAATCTTTCCATGAACATGCTCATATTCAACATCTCACTGCTCGGTTCTATGTAGATCTCTAATACTCTGAACAAAATCTCGCGACTAGAGTGGCAATCAACGCCAACCTCATTCTAAAGGCATAACTATCTATCGTCAACGCCATCACAGACAAACCACCCAGTTATGATTGATCATCATCATCATCATCATCATCTGAGCCTGCTCACTATACCCCCATCCCCATGGTCCTCCAGACAAAAAGAAACCCCCTACTCCTGATCCAGCATGAACCGATCCAAAAACCTCCAGGTAAACAACCCCTTCACGACGCCCTGGGCAACACTCTCCGTCTCATTCGCACCAGCAACATAAACACCCTCTCTCTCCCACCCAATACCCACACCCCTCAACACACCCCGACCACTTCCGACCGCGCCCACCGGCTTGCCATACTTGAACGAATCCACCAGGATCTGCAACGGCCGACCCGGGGGATAAAACGCCGAAGCGTGCGACGGCTCCGTCGCATTGCCGCCCCAGCTAGGGGCAGCAAACAGACGCTGGACTGCGTCTGCAACAATCACCGCATCGAAGTTGATCGCGTCGGAGAGGACGTACGTGGTATTCACCCCGTCGGCGTAGGTCTCAGCAACGACGTTGAGGTCGACGCCGTGGGCGGCGAACGTAGCCGCGAGGGCCTGGCCCTGGGCGATGGACTCCGGGTTGGAGGTGGAGGCGAGGAAGCCGACCTGCAGACCCTCGATGTTCAGGAGGGGCTTGCCGAAGGTTCCCACGTTGGCGGTCTTGTTGGTGGTGTAGTAGGTCGGGTCCGGGGAGGGTTCGTCGAGCCCCAGCCCCTTGGCGACCCGCACCGCCAGGTTGTTGTTGACTTTGTTGAGCTGGGCGACCACGCTCCTGCGGACGTGCGGACTCGCGACCTTGGAGTTCTCGAAGACGATCGCGCTCACGAGGAACTGCTGCTCCGCGGGAACGAGCGAGTTCCAGAACATGGCGGGCTGGGACCAGTGGTTGGCGAAGGTCGGGCTGGACTGGCGCCCCAGGTGGCCCGAGACGTCGCGGTTGGGGGCCGTGAAGAACCCGTTGCCGGTGGTTTGGTTGGCTTGTTTGGGGGATGTGTTCATGCTGTTGGGGGAGTAGGCCCAGTTGTTGGTCGGGATTTGCTGCTGGCCGAACCCGTCGCGGTTGTGGTTGTGCACCCCGTTGCGCGGCCGGTTGATCGGCATCTGCTCGAAGTTGGGCCCGCCGTGTCGGTTGATCTGCGTGTCCAGGTACGAGAAGATCCGGCCTTGCAGGAGGGGGTCGTCGGTGAAGTCGATGCCGCGGACGATGTGGCCGGGTTGGAACTGGTTTTGGTTAGCGGTTGTTGAGAGGGTGGACGGGGGCAGGTTAGGGGGTAGAGCGTATAGGGGAGAATGGACATACCCCGACTTGCTCGACCTCGGCAAAGTAGTTGGTCGGGTTGGCGTTCAGCTCCATCACGCCCAGCGGGGTGTAGGGCACGACCTCTTCAGGGACCAGCTTGGTCGGGTCGAGGAGGTCGAAGCCGAAGCGCAGCATGTCGGATTCGTCCATGATCTGGGCTTGCAGCTAGGGTGCGTTAATACAGTTAATCGATATATGGCAGGGGTGGAGGTACCTCGTATTTCGGGTAGCGGCCGTTTTCAATGGCATTGTACAAGTCCTGACGATGGAAGTCGCTGTTCTTGCCCGCCGCAGCCTGGGCTTCGTCCCACACCAGACTGGCCACCCCCTGCAGGGACTTCCAGCGGTAGCGGACCACCTTGGAGGTGCCGTTCGCAGCCACGAAGCGGAAGCTGTGCACGCCGTAGCCGTTCATATGCCGATACGACCGCGGGATGCCGTGGCCGGACATCAGCCACAGGGCCGTGTGGAGGGCGGTGCTCTGCTGGCTGAAGAAGTCCCACGCGGAGGTGTGTGCGGTGGCGGCCTGCGGGATCTCGTTGTTGGGCATCGGCTTGATCGCGTGGACGAGGTCGGGGAACTGGATGGCATCCTGGATGAAGAACGGGGCCATGTTGATGCCGACGATGTCTGGATGTGTTATGGTATGTGTTAGTTGGGTCACTCGAGTGGGTAATACTGTTCATAACAGGTGGGACGCACCGTAGTTGCCCTCGTCCGTGTAGAAGCGACAGGCGTGTCCGTGGACATCCCGGGCCGTGTCGACACTGCCACGGAAGCCCACCACCGTCGAAAAGCGACAGAACGTCGGGGTTTCTTTCCCAACACTGCTCAGGAAGTCGGCGGCGGTGACGTTGGACCAGTCACCGTACGAGGTGAACTTGCCATGGGCACCGGCACCACGGGCGTGGACGACACGCTCGGGGATCTGAGGCTGGTCAGCGACGAGAGGAAGAGAAAAAGGAGACAGCATACCCGCTCGTGGTCAAACCGGAGCAGCTTCTGACGGAAGATGAAGTCCTCCAGCAGGGTCGGACCTCGGGTGCCCGCCTTCAGGCTCTCCTGGTCCGAGATGGCCGTCCCCCAGTCGGTGGTCATGTAGCTGTCCGTGTCGTTGGTGTACAGGGTGTTGTCCATGGGCTGCTCGACCACCTTGATGGTGTCGGTCGGGTTGTCCGCCTCCTCGGTGAAGCTCATCTCGCCCGAGAGAAAGGGGCATTGGGCCCCAGCGAGGCCCGCAATGGCGGGCAGCAGCCAAAGATGACGCATGATGGAGCTGTTCTGCAGGGGTGCAAAAGAATTGTGCTTGTCCTGTCTCCTCCCAGTACGTCCCCTGCCAGGCCTTTTATGTGCGTCTGCTCGGACGTGTTGGCCCGGTTAGCTAATCTGGGAATTCCAGACCGCTGCGACATCACATCAACCCACCACAGTCGGATGATCGTAATCCGAATGCCTTGTTTGGACCCACTCGGGCCATGCAAGATTGTGACAGGCATGGATCAGGGCAACGAAGGAAGTGATAGATATAGCCCGACTGCGGCGTCCGACCTGCAGATCTGCGGCCAAGCAACGGCGAACACCCTGGCTAGTTGTGTATAGCTTCGTGATGGCTCTGTCGCGGATGGTTCGCGCGCAGCCACGGCGCTAAGGTGTGCTGCCAGCGAGCTAGCTGCATGCTGGACGGCGAAAGTGAGCCGAGGTCAGCCGTGTTGGGCCAGCAGCGCATTGTTCCAGACGCGATGCTTGGTAAAGTTGGCCGATGCGGGTTTCAGCATTGGCTGATTAACGGGGCCATTAGTTAACTAACTAACTAGTTAGTTAACTAGTTAGGGCAGCTGCTTGGTAATCGCCCGCATCTGGATCGTTCGGCCGGCCTCGGTTGATCGCAGGCACTGCAGCATCTCCACACTTCTTACTCATCGCCTCCGCTGCGCAGACTCAAGAAGACCAAGTCGCCCGGGCGCGTCTGGGCCCAAATGCTTGTTCATCGGCTTGTTCATCTCGCTGACACCCGCCATACTGCCATCCCCTCCGTCCACCACGTGCATCACGTGATGAGGGCAGCCCCATCACTTCCCCCCCCCCCCTCGTATTATCAAGCGGGCGTGGCTGATTGATCCTCTGGCGCAGATCTCGAGCCGGCTGCCGGAGATCGCTGACTGCCCCACTTGCCACTGCTTCACCAGTCTGCGGTGGTCCATTATTCACCTTGTATTCACCTTACTCAGTCCACGCATCCAGGTCCCTGACTCAGCATCGCGATGACAAAGTCCGGAGTTTTATCCGCGAACCAAGGTTCCATCCGTGCGACCCCCGGCGCATTGTCCTCTCCATTGCCCTATGGGACGAGTCTGGCCACGCAGATGACCTCAGCCACCATGTCAGCTGCGCGGGGAAGCTTGCAGCAGTGAAGGTGCAGCAGTCAAGGTGCAGCAGTCAAGGTATAAAATGCACTGCAAACCCCGCTTTCTCGGCAATCAACTCCCAGTCCCAGGTCATCCATTAGACTCCCAAGAAAGTGCCATTTCATCTCCCTGCAATCAACCACCCACGATGGGCGAATCCAAGTGCCCCTTCGCCAACTCCAATGCCAACATCGGCGGCGGAGGCACTCGCAACACCGACTGGTGGCCCGAACAGCTGAAGCTGGACATCCTCCGCCAGCACTCGCCTGCCTCCAACCCCCTCACTCCTGGCTTCGACTATGCCGCTGCCTTCAACAGCCTCGACTACTTCGCCGTCAAGAAGGACCTCCACGCCCTGATGACCGACTCGCAGGACTGGTGGCCCGCCGATTTTGGCCATTATGGCGGCCTGTTCATCCGCATGGCCTGGCACAGCGCCGGCACCTACCGCGTCTTCGACGGCCGTGGCGGTGGAGGTCAGGGCCAGCAACGCTTCGCTCCCCTGAACAGCTGGCCCGACAACGCCAGCCTGGACAAGGCCCGCCGTCTGCTCTGGCCCATCAAGCAGAAGTATGGGACCAAGATCTCCTGGGCCGACCTCATGTTGCTAGCCGGCAACGTGGCCCTCGAGTCCATGGGCTTCAAGACCTTCGGATTCTCCGGTGGCCGTGCCGATGCCTGGGAAGCCGACGAGTCCGTCTACTGGGGAGGCGAATCCACCTGGATGGGCAACGACGTCCGCTATGCCGACGGCTTCCCCGGCACCACCAAGCCCGGCGCCATCGACGCAGACGAACCCCCCCACCTCAACATCCACACCCGCGACCTCGAGAAACCCGTCGCAGCCTCCCACATGGGCCTGATCTACGTCAACCCGGAGGGCCCCGACGGCAAGCCCGACCCCGTCGCCGCAGCCCGCGACATCCGCACCACCTTCGGCCGCATGGGCATGAACGACGAGGAGACCGTTGCCCTGATCGCCGGCGGCCACAGCTTCGGCAAGACCCACGGCGCGGCCCCCTCGGACAACGTCAGCCGCGAGCCCGCCGCCGCCCCTCTCGAGGAACAAGGCCTGGGATGGAAGAACGGCCACGGCTCCGGCAAGGGCCCGCACGCCATCACCAGCGGCATCGAGGTCATCTGGACCAAGACTCCCACCAAGTGGAGCCACGACTACCTGGAATACCTCTTCCGCTTCGAGTGGGAGCTCACCAAGAGCCCCGCCGGCGCCTTCCAGTGGGAGGCTAAGAACGCCGAGCCCACCATCCCGGACGCCTACAACCCGGACCAGAAGCACCGCCCCAAGATGCTGACCACCGACCTGTCCCTGCGTCTGGACCCAACCTACGAGAAGATCTCCCGCCACTTGCTGGCCCACCCGGACCAATTCGCCGACGTCTTCGCCCGCGCCTGGTTCAAGCTGCTGCACCGCGACATGGGCCCGCGGTCGCGCTACCTCGGCCCCGAAGCCCCCACCGAAGACCTCCTCTGGCAAGACCCCCTCCCCTCCGTCACCCACCCCCTGATCACTGCCACCGACATCTCCTCCCTCAAGCGCACCATCCTCGCCACCGGCCTCGACGGCTCCAAATTCATCTCCACGGCGTGGTCCTCCGCCTCGACCTTCCGAGGCAGCGACAAGCGCGGCGGTGCCAACGGGGCGCGCATCCGCCTGGCCCCGCAGCGCGACTGGGCCGTGAACCAACAACCCTGGCTCTCCGAAACCCTCCGCACCCTGGCCACCATCCAAACGGAATTCAACACGGCCAACCGCCCAGAACAAGTCTCCCTGGCCGACCTGATCATCCTCGCCGGTTCCGCCGCCATCGAACAAGCCGCCCACGCGGCCGGCCACCCGATCACCGTGCCCTTCACCCCGGGCCGCGTCGACGCCACGCAATCCCAAACCGACCCGGAATCCTTCTCCTACCTGGAACCCATCGCCGACGGCTTCCGCAACTACGGCCGGTCGTCCCCGCGCGTCCGCCTCGAACAATACCTCATCGACAAAGCGCACCTGCTGACCCTCTCCGCGCCCGAAATGACCGCCCTCGTCGGCGGCATGCGCGTCCTCAACGCCAACCACGATGGCTCCGCCCACGGCGTGTTCACCTCCAGCCCCGGCCGTCTGACCAACGACTTCTTTGTCAATCTGCTCGATATGAACACCGCGTGGAAGGCACGCGATGCGGCCGCCGATGTCTTTGTGGGTATGGATCGCGCGTCCGGTAAGACCAAGTGGACTGCTACCCGCGCCGATCTGGTCTTTGGGTCTCATGCCGAGTTGAGGGCTGTCGCGGAGGTTTATGCTGCTGTGGATGGGGAGGAGAGGTTCGTGAAGGACTTTGTCGGTGCTTGGGCGAAGGTTATGGCTTTGGATCGGTTTGATTTGTGATTTTACTGGTTTTGGACTGGGATTGGTTCGGTTGGGTTGGTGGGTTGGGATGGGTGCTTGGATGGAGTTGTTTGCATATATTATGCGACCGAGTCATTAATGCATTATGGTTTCTTAGCTTCACGGTGCTGGAGTTACGGTTTTAGACAGGATGTTTGGGTATTGGTAACATGGGATAACTACTGACGTAGGAGTGTACCCCCCGGTCCTTTCTCGCAATTGGAAACAAAGCTAGTCTACTAAAAAGATGTTTACATACCCAAGAGAGTGTGCGAATGCCCCATTCAGTCTGGTAGATGGCATTGATCGCTTCAAATTATCGATACCCATCCACCTACCTCAATCTACCAGCATTCCACCCCCTGTAGGGCATCTCTCTCGTATCATGGAAGAAACCGTAATGAAGAGGGCAAACTCAAAGCCCTAATATCGATACCCCATCAACATCCAATCTATCAAATCTACACCCAACCTCCCACGGCCCCTATAAAATCTTCAGACAAGCTCACACACCCTCCATAAACTACAAAGTAGAAGACACACTAATCCACCCTCCGAATAACCCCCCGATTCAACTCCCCTTCCCCAACCCCCCCAATCCCCGACAAATGCAACGTGAGCTGCACCTCGCCCAACAAACTCCTCAACACATGCCTCACGCCATCTTCCCCAGCCAGCGCCAGCCCATAAACATACGGCCTGCCAACCAGCACCATCTTCGCCCCGAGCGCCAACGCCTTCACCACATCCGCACCACACCTGACCCCAGAATCAAACAACACCTCCAACTGATCCCCCACGGCATCCACAATCTCCGGCAACACAGTCAACGACCCGACCCCACCATCCTGCTGCCTACCACCATGATTCGACACCACCACCCCCTGCACCCCATACCGCACCGCCATCTCCGCATCCCGCACCGACTGAACCCCCTTCAACACAATCGGCCCGTCCCAATGCTTCTTCAAAAACCCAAGATCCTCCCACCCATGACTCCTCCCCGGGAAAATCATCCCCGCCCACTCCCTCGCCGCAGTGGCCATATCCTCCTCGACCTGCTTCCCATGCCGCTCGGCAAACCCCTTCCGAAAAACCGGATCCGAAAACCCCGCCGCCACGCCAATGTCATCTGCCCTCAAGAACGGATTATATGCGTTGTCCAAATCACCCGGCCGCCATCCAAGGATATACGTGTCCAGCGTGACCACCAGCACGCTATACCCCGCCTTCTGCGCCCGGTTCAGCAAACTCACCGTAATCGCGTTGTTCTCGTTCGACGGCCAGTAGAGCTGGAACCACCGCTTCTTTCCATCGCCGTTTGCGGCAGCGACATCCTCAATGCTCGTTGATGTCGCCGAGCTGAGCGTGTAGGGTATATCTAGTGCTGCCGCGGCACGGGCCGTCGCTTTCTCCCCCTCGCGGTGGAAGATCCGCTGTACGCCGACGGGCGCGATGGCGATCGGACTGGCGTATTCCTCGCCGAAGACCGTCGTGCGGAGCGAGGTGTAGTCTGTCGGGTTCAGGCGGGATGGGATCAGTCCCCATTTGCTGAATGCGGAGAGGTTGTTCGTGTTTGTGGCGCCCGTGCCCGCGCTGCCGGCGACGTAGCCGTAGCTGGTGGCGGGGAGGGTCTGGCGGGCGAGGGGTTCCCAGGCGGAGGTGTGGAATGTTAAGGGGGGTTTTTGGTCGTGCAGACCGTGCGTGTAGATTTCGGTTTGGTAGGTGAAGGGTTCGGGGGACATTTTTTGTTGGGGTTCTGGTGGTGGCTGGTGAGGAGGGAGAAGGTTTGGTTGATGAGGGGGTTGGGGAACTGAAGATGTATTATATTCAGTTGTCTTTTTTGTGAGACAAGGATTGTTGGAGTGCGGCATGTAGGAAGTGGGATGGTTTAAATACTCCTCCTCGAGCTGCGTTATACCTATCGATCCGGATGCGATCGATGATGGACGGATGGCTATGACGACATGTTGCCATGTAGTTAAGGGGTGGGTCCGGTTCTCGACCGAGTTTGAGTTCGATGATGCCTTGCGATCGCGACGAACAAATCACCCCGGCTGTTCTCGATCCATGTTCGACCCGCCCGGAGCATATGCACCACTCCGAAGGCCCGTTTTTTTTTTGTTTTTTTTGTCGAGATCTGGGTCGGTGTTCTGCCCGAGCATACTGTACGCTGCACAGAGTACAGGGCTCGGAGGGAAGGCCGGCCAGGCTGGATTATCGTCAGGTCAAGCTTTTTAGCTCCATCGTGGGTGTTCCGCTCGGCCGATTCCGATTTGGCATGTCGTTGTGTCTCTCGGCCGGGTGCCTGCGATGTAAGGGAGGAATGCTGGGTTTAGATTGGGGCGGGTCGGGGTTTTCTGGCTCCTGGAGGACCCGATGGGTTGATAGGGTTGATAGCTGGTAGAAGGCTGGGAGTTTGGGTTTGTTCGGTGGGTGGTAGTTTGGTCTGCTGTCTGCTTTGGTGTGGGCGGATGGCTTGGATATGTGTCAGGACATGGATCTCTGGCAGGTATGAATGTGGAAGAGGAAGCGTAGGCGGAAGAAGAAACAAGGTTTCAGGGATGTTTATCAGAACATAATATATGAGCAGTATTGCACATCCTATGTTGCTGCCCGGACACTCTTTTAGTCAAGGGGTTGTTTCGCAGTATCTTGCTACCTCAAGTATCAACTCTGATTATCCGGGTCTCAAAATATCTAGTCGAGTGCTTGTATTTCTGACAACTGCCGGCACGTTAAGTAAGACCTGTAAGTTCTAGAAACGTTCCACGGGAGGTACTATTTCTCATGACAGTCATTTGAACTACAGGCCGTTTGGACAGTTGAATAATTTTTTTTTGATTTTGGCGGCTGATATGATATTTTATATTTTGAGGTATCGTGAAAAGAACAACCATTTTATGTTCAGCTGGTTTTGTGATGCTACCACGGATAGGCGCGATCGAGAGCGAGAAAAAATCTCCAGCGGACAAGATAGTGACTCCATGGACACTTCTATTTTCTAACGCTCAAATATTTCGATAATTATTTCCCCAACTTTCTTAAGGCTGCGCAGAAGAAAGCATCCATTCATTAAATTATCCCACCCCCTTTCGGCGAGATATGCAGTCCGTGCACGGCTGACAACATCCGCTGCACAACGACGTCTGCGATGCACCCTGACCATCTCTCCCCTCATTCCAACTCCCCTGTAGAACCCCCCACTCGAACATTCCATACCAGCTGTCTCTCTACCCCGGGATGCCATACGGGTCGTTTCCGGATCAGCCGAGCGATCAAGATCTGCCTCATCAGGCACCGTCGGCATTTGACGGTCAGTCTTTTCCTAATAGAGCTGCAGTCGACTGGAACTTCAGTGATGACCAGCTGGTC
Organism: Aspergillus ellipticus CBS 707.79; assembly: GCA_003184645.1. Taxonomy (NCBI): domain Eukaryota; kingdom Fungi; phylum Ascomycota; class Eurotiomycetes; order Eurotiales; family Aspergillaceae; genus Aspergillus; species Aspergillus ellipticus. The sequence continues at coordinate 14,080 of KZ826024.1, forward strand.
GGTCTGATTCCATATCCCCACGGCCATGACCATCTGGATATCGATCCCCGGCTGCTTTCTTCTGCACCCTCTCAGCCGGCAGAGCTCGGGGGCGATGAAGGCCTGCCCGCGAGCCTTCACCCCTCCCGACTGGCCTGGCTAGCAATGATGCGTCTCTTCATGAACCCCCCCCAACCCGCTGCTTCCGGCCCCGTCCATCATCGCGAACTCCCCCGCCGCCGGAGCCGCTATCTGATGTCACGATCCAGTGAGCAAACGGCCCCGATCTTCATCCCCAACGCCACTGCACTGAATCCCATGGAGCGATGGCGCGAGTCGCCTCCGGAGGACGAACCGGCCTCCATTTCCGCAATCCTCGACGCACTCCAAAACATCCCCTACGACCCCCCCCAACGCCTTCCGCCACCACCGAGCCACCCGCTCCGGAACAAGCGGAGAATCCAGCGGCTCCTCCCGGGGCTCCGCGCAATCCTCTCTCTCCCGAACGTCCTCCCGGTCCGGAACCAGCCCTAACACCAAGCACCGCGTCAGAAAAATCACCCGACGCGGTGGCCAGGCCCGCCCCGACACCACCCCCAGGCGATACTGCTGCACCTTCTGCTGCGACAAGTTCAAGACCAAGTACGACTGGTCTCGACACGAGAAATCCCTGCACCTGAACCTCGAGGAATGGTGCTGCGCGCCCCACGGCACCACCATACCCTCCCCAACCAGCACCAAACCCCACTGCGCATTCTGCAACGCCCCCCCTCCCCATACTCTGCAAGCCAGCGGCACTTTATCTCACCGACACACCAGCAAGCAGCACCAGTTTTCATCCCGGCTTTGACAGAAAAACAATACCACTTGTGATAAAGCCAGGGGCCTTTTTCATCCATACTGTAGCTTTGATAATGGTGGCTTGAATAATAGATAGGACCAGGTCCGCCCTGCCGCCTTCGTTCTTATGCCGATCTCTCCTCATAAACTAGCTTAGCCCTTGAAAGGATTTGAACGTGTAAAATTGAAGATTAAAAAACCACCCCACCTACCTTCCTTCTCGTTTCTTCTTCCCTTTTCTGCCCGAAAGGGCCAAAAAAAAAAAAGCAAAAACATACAACAGAAGGGATTCGCTGGTGGTCACCCACCCAACTACTAACCTCCCGGCGTGTGGCTTAAGTACGGCTGAGCGGACGGGAAGCCCTGTTCTCCACACCCTGTGGTCGTATGTGCTGAAACAGAGTTAGGAAGGGGTTATGTATGGTAAAGAAAAGGGTTCGATGCTATGCTGGGATAATCAGAGGAACTGCAGTACACAAAATGTCTAGCGGTGAATAGATTTCCCCGGGGAGTAACTGCAATTGCAATTCTGTGGGGTTAGATCCACGCTAATTAGTGGGAAACGGGACAGGGTGAACAAGCGGGTAGAGCAGCCAATGTATATTGAAGGATCAAAGAGAGGATGATAGCAACGGCATAAGTGCGAATCTCGCGGCGAGTGATATTGGCACGCGCGGACATTGTAACGGTTGTAACGGTAATAGGGAGGAGTGGATGATCGTGATAATTTGATGACAACTTAAAGCGACACGATCGAGACAGGATGGTGTACGATCGATGATGTTTGCATGATCAACACAGAAAGGGATAAGGAAAGGCGAAGAGGGGAAGCAGTAAAAGGAACACAAAAGGAAATCGGACGTTGGGGAGGGTCATCAGGCGCTCTATATTCTCTCGACGGCCTAGCAATAGGTTTTGAAGTAGCCAGCCGGCCAACAACCCTTCGTCAATCTCATCTCATAATCAGCAGGATAGTTCCTCCATTGCAAACATCACCAAACATTGGATCTCCAGCCTTGGGGTATGGACTAATAATACCTTCCAGCTTTGCGGTGTCATATAAATTCTCCACCCTCGCGCGGACATTGTGCCTTTCTTTTATTCCCATGCCCAACGACAGTGGTGTGACCCATTCATAAGTTATTCATAGCTTAGAACCAATATTATAGCTTCGCCGAACCTACGAAACTATTTCCATGCATCTAGCATGGCCGGATCTCACTCGTTCACGACAATGCCCGACATTCATCACTTTGTGATCCGAGGTTATGTCCATTTCAACTTTTGAAACCATCACAAAGCATTCAAAGCTACTCTTATCAGAATCCGACCGACGGTAAATTCCAGCCCTTGCATACTGGTCTTACAGTTGCAGCCCGAGTTTCGCATGCCATATTCAGATTCGTGCGTCATTCTTCAGTCAGCCGGCAATAGCTTTCACCGACGCCAATTTCTACGACAATCGACAGACAATGATCTTTCTCGCGGTCCAGAGAAATTGAGCTTTGTCAGGTTCTTTAGACACATCATTGTTCTCTCCTCCTTGACCGTAAGTCCTAACTGGGAAGATGTGAGGCCGTGTTCCAAGTTTGCAGCATGGATCTTGTCATAGCGATGATCATTCCCAGAACAGAACAGCTCGACGCCGTATGATTACCCCGACGAGAATACGGACCTGAAGTATCTGTCAATGAAAAATAGGTACCCCAAGGTGTCTGAGACAGCTCTTTCATGGGATGCCGTATCATGTCCGACACTCCTGCCTCTTGTTTTGATCTCTAATGCGCACCAGTACTGTTTCAAGATCTAGACAGGTTCGAGGAGAGGTGTTGGTATGGACTGTTAGACTGCCATTTGACCTGTGGTCCAAGCCAACACGACGTGAGTTCTGGTTCCTTGTACCCGTCGTCAGAGTCTAGGCCGGTGCGCCGTTATCCCAGTATAGGGGTATAGGCCCCGATGAGTCTGGTTCGGGGAGTCTCTCTAGGTATTAATCATTTCGGGCCTAAGGACGAAAGAGCAAACCCACGGGCGTGGCCACTGCGTAACTTGCTGGCAAGAATCCCAACAAGCAATCTCCTCGATATATCCATCCCACGTTAGTCTGATCCACCTTCTGGATTTGTGTCGCGTCCATCTGCGGGCTCTCCAGCGTATTGTGCTTTAGCGGGAGTTTAGAACTTCGTGGCATTGTTCGCGGTTGCCACTTAGTCGTGATAGATATACGGCATAGCGTTGTGTATTATCGCTGATATTAGCTGCCATCAACCTGGTAATATTCCACGGGACTTATTGATTTAGTGTTAGCACATTTGCGGAATAAGTTTGGTCAGGTCTATTCTTTTGAGTGGTACTCGGCTATACACCATAAGTAGAAATTTTCACGCCTGTTTCGTTTTCTTCGAACATCACTAAGACCTTTGGTTCCAGATGTCGAGACCAGGATAATTCATAGCCTCCCAAGTCAGAAAGTCCATGTCATGGGTAATGCAAGGACCCGGGATATGGCCTGCGCTGTGCTCTCCTGATACCAATAGGATGAAAGAGCAGGGACGCAGTACAAGTCAAAAAGAGGAAATATAACCGTTTTGACTAGAAAGTCAAGCCATACATTGTTGGAACCAGCAACATTTTGCGATACCTGTGATGAGTGCGACTGGGTCTAGAAAGTACATATATTTGGCGCGAGATTCTGCAAGCTCCACTACGTCGTCCACTGCTGCCTGCTGGTGTAAAGGTTTGATATTGGTTCGCTCATCATCCAATGTTGTGGAATAATTGTTGCCAGTCGGGTTTAGGATCGTACTTTGGTTGATTGCGTTGGCATAGTATCTAGAGATATCCTCGCGAGCAGGCACTGTAACTCTGGATGGTTCCATGGACATTTCCCAGCGAACACTCAAACACTTCTCGATAGAAATGACAGTTCCATTGACCCGACCTGGTGTCATCGCTTGAGCCTGACACCAAGCGATTCGTCCGTTCATCGTACATACCAGCGCTGGAAAACGGGCAATGCCATTGCTGTATGTCAGTGCCGTCCCCGCAACGCTGCTTCTGTGTAGATGCTCAGAAATCTCTATCTTATCCGGACCATTCGAGATAATAAGGTATCTTTCCCATCTAACGCTGCCGCACCAAAGCTTGTATGCGAGCGAGTAATTTTCCCACATGGCTTTTATTTCCTAAGTGCTTGAGACTTTCAGTAGGAATTGATGATCTTGAGAACCGAGCCAAAGTGCCTATTTGGCTGTACAAACGACCTCCTGACTCACGCCTCGGGAGCCAATTGGCCCTATTTGGAATATATATGCTCGGGTTGATCTTTGAAAAAACATCTCCGGAATGTATTCGTAAGTGTGACTTGGCGACGATAGGCACAGCCCGCGCACGAGGCATCACAGTCAACACATCGCGCTCTTCCACCTGCGGCAGTGGAAGCCTGTCGATGTTCAGCATTCTTTCGATTGCTAGTAGGTCCATTTGCATTGGGTCGACAGAATTGTTCCATCACGGGTTACATTCCCAGATGGAACCAAGACCTGAATAAGAGAGGTCTTGATGCTTGCCATAATCCTTTATTCCAATAAATTCGATGCCTCTTTTTCGAATGTTTCCGGGGGAAGATATTTATTTGATGCGTCTCCACACCTCATATTGGTTCGTGTCTCTGGGGTATATACCTCGACTCCGACGAGTTTTGAAAAGACTGAACCCCGTAGCTGCTGATTCTGTCGGAATTTAGGTATGGTATAACTCGCAACGGGCTGCCGAAATCGCAAGATGGTGTTTATCCGCATTGTAGGCAGCTGATGTACCGTTTTTGGTCCTTTTGGTTTCCTGGCGACCGTGAAAGCCATATTTTCAACTGATCAATCCGTTCCAACAAAAACACCGTCAGCCTTAAAATTTCCAAAGAATAGGTGCGAATACTCCTGGGGATCAACTGCCACAGTCAAGTTCAACGCACAAGGGTGAAGAACCGGGAACATTTCCCTCCGCAGACACATCTCGAACAAGGACGCATATGCATGTGGATAGGGCAGGCAGGTGGGCAGTAATTGTGATGCTGGGTGATAGGGGAGGCGCATCTAAGCTTTGCAGAGAAGGGAGTTCCATGCAATATTCTATGATATTATCCCTCTTGGGAGGTTCTGGCAAGGGCCTCTTGTTCTCAAATATACCGAAAAACAGACCTACTTTTTGAGGCCTCGGCTGCCGAAAGCCCTAGGTGAGGGTTTTGCCTTCTTCTGGAGTTTCGTCTCGAAGCCGATGAAGCTTGCCACATTAATGAAGTGCCTCCCATCTCGTCGCCACAGATTCCACAACTCAATCAAGTATACCCGGCGGATTAAATATCGAACCTCCCGAATTGGGCTTGCATAGGTTTCGGGTATCAAGAAACCCATGGCTCAGCTCGATATGGCAGCATTTGGGTCTTTCCCTGTAAGTGGCTTTAGATTCAGCGCGTTTGTGTGTTTTTCAACGCAGGAGTATGGTCATCGCTCCCCGAATTTCTCGGGCCCGGGTTCTTGAAAGCTACCTGGATATGAAAATCTGTTGATTTCTGCGACATGATTCAACGACCACTGCACTACCAGCACAGACCCACACGTGTATAACACAGTGACTGGTTTAGTCGTTTAGTTTCCCCACGACGCAGAATTGGGTAACCATATTCAAGACTCGAGTCATGCCATGTATCCAAATCTAGCTCAAGTTTAGCAAACGATAGTGTGACTAAACCATTGTTTAACGTGCGTTTTCGATTTAGCCACGGAGGGATAATTTCTGGATATTGTTCCGCGGGTTAGACCTGCTATTTTCACCAGCAACTGATGAAAGGCACTAATATTCAGGAGCGAGATCACATAGGCCTCTTCCGGTCGGACACCACAGAACGGAAATGAGGGCTTTTCAGATAACACCCAGGGTCGCAATTTGAGCGGTAACAGTGTTAGAATACGGGGCTACGCTATCCCTGTTTTGAGTGGGAGATCAAAACTGACGGGGCGGGATGCAAACGACCATCGCCAAGAAGGGCAGCACGACACAGATTGATGGGACTCTAAAAGATCTAATTTTTTCAAGTTGAGTATGCAGTTCTGGGGATCTCGAATTCCCAGTAGTCTAGATGGTTGGTATCTGGACTGGTTTGTGGAGGTCTGGTCTGGAAATACAAGATAGAGACTTACCCAGTGTGTGATGCTGGTAACCGTGATCGACTCGATCAACGTAGTCGGTGTTAGGTATCCTGTCAGCTGTTTTCGGGCATGAGAGCGAAGCACTAGAAGGGATGAACCCCTATGCCGAGTATCGAGGAAGCGAGAAACCGTCAGCGACAGCAGGAGGGGACCGGCAATGGTAGGTAGCAAAGAACTGCTATCAGGATGTAGCGACCAGTTGTAGGATAAAGGAAAAGCGAAGACGGGATGAAGGGAGAAATCTCTTCCCGTGCTAGACATTGTAGGCTGCCATTGAATGATACTATTCAACAGAAATACAGCATTCACACCGGTCGCTCGCCCACCCAGACGGCTTTCACTTTCTTTTCGAGCAGTCTCACGGTCATAGAGAGCATTTCGAGGATTTGTCAACCTGTAATTACGAATCTCCGTAGCAGCGAACAGAGTAGGGGTTCCTGAGCGCGCTGTTTGAAACCGAAGCTCCCGTCGCCGAGATGGTTGCTAAACCAAGCAAGGGATGACATCTCAAACCGAGGACCCGGATATGGTTTGCATAAGCGCAGGTCTGACTACTGTAGGGGATTAATCTGGTTTGTCTGCTAGCCATACTAATGCTAGACAGACCACCGACCACCGACCACTAGCGGCTGAATTCTTTGCATGCAGGCATGATGGACGGAATGAGTGATGTGATGTGGTTTCAATCCTGTTGCCTGGATCATGATGTAAGTTCCGACAATTAAGCTCATTGCTGTTATGCTTGCTTTCTATGATCATAGCTCGATAAGACTGGGTGGGTTGGGATTGAATTTGTTCAAATAGCCGACAACCGATGGGTGCATTGCCAATCAATCAATCGCAGTTAGCGACGAACAGACAGTACGCATAATATGCCTTGTGTCATACCATGGGCAAAGTAAAAGCACCGCAGACATCAGGAATGTGAATGACGCAAACCCCCCAGGGTGACACACCTCGATGTCAATCAAGGAGGAATGGATGCGTAATGTCGGAGAGATAGATGAAGTGCAAAGCAGATCTCCTCAGACCTTCCCCCAACCACCCCTTTCTTGGCCCGGTGGGATGACGTAGAGAGGAAGAAGGAAGGAGAAGAGGGGAGAGACCGGGGGAATTGCCAATTAATAAGGGCTGGGCCGATCACTTGCCCAGTGAAGGGGGGGGGGGGCACAGCGGTGGTCGTGGGCGTATTACCTTGCCTATTCAATTGTAGGTTCAATATCGGCAGGTGAATTCTCCTAGTTGTTTCTCCTGCAGGGGATCTATTTTTAACTGGGATGGGGGGGGGGGGGGTTACCTGAGTTGGTTGAAGGGCCGACCAATTCACTGGTTGAGAATTAAGCCCGCGGGGAAAGGAACAACTGCCGCTGCGGGCATCCGGAACCCCAGGGAAGGTGTAGGTTTAGAATAGAACAGAACATTAATCAGACACACAGCAGCCGCCAGCAACTGGAAGTTCAGACACCCATGATCTCCAAACCTAAAGGGAGATCGACGCGCAGTAATCTCTCCCGCCGCCCATGATCCGCCCGCTGATCGGGCTCCGACAACTTCCGGGGGCCCTGAGGATAAACTTCTGGCGTTTTTCGTTGTTCGCCTGAAGGGCTCCACCTGCCGCCGGTGGCTGTCTGGATAGTCTGGGTGGGTGGAGACCCCTTGGCTGCATTGGGGAAAGAGGCCGTTATCAGGTAAGCCGTGGCGGGCGGATCCCAAGGCTTATTGCTTCGGAGGCTTGGGGTCGCCCTGGGTCGCCGGACTCCCGCGGAGCTCCAACCGCCCCGCAATTCTCGCAGTCTAGAGCGTAGCAAAATTCAGCACACGTGCGGGTTCACGGTTGCCTGTCAAAGTAACACCGGGAGGCAAGGCCGCGACAGGGTCGAACTAGGGATGAGGGGGATGATACCACTGGCACAGACAGGCACAGGCACAGGCAGGCACAGTGGCACACGCCCTTTGAAGCTCACCCAAGGGGTCGTCGGCTGATGGCCACGAGCTGCCAGCCCCCCCCCCCCCCCCCCCCCCTTCTGTAGCGCCTGAAACGTGGACCATTCC